>JAAEAF010011345.1:0-31784 GCA_011037195.1 Triatoma infestans
AAATGGCACTTTAGAGAAATGACTAACTACACCCCGCCTCCTCAAATGACACTTTAGAGAAATGACTAACTACACCCCGCCTCCTCAAATGGCACTTTAGAGAAATTATTAACTACACCCCGCCTTCTCAAATGGCACTTTAGAGAAATGACTAACTACACCCCGCCTTCTCAAATGGCACTTTAGAGAAATGAGTAACTACACCCCGCCTCCTCAAATGGCACTTTAGAGAAATGACTAACGACCCTCCAACTCAAAGACCCCTAAAATAAAATTTTCCGGAAAAAAAGTCTCAAATATAAAATTGCAGCTTTTTATATATATGTACAGTTGTTACACCAAAATCTTTTGAAGCCAATTTCTAGAAAATTGTAGAAATGTATTTAATAAAATTTTACTTCCGGCTGACCGATATTGATCACAATTTTATTGTCAGATCTCTTGGTGGGACTTAAATGAAGTATATACGACTTTATCTACAATAGACTTCTTAAGATATGCGCACACTTGTCCGAACTGACTGGCAGGCAACGGAACGCACCGTTACAACCTGGAATTGAATGCCGTGGTGCGCATTAACCGGCATATAACCGCACATAACCGGCATTGGATTACTTTATATCGTCGAAGTTGGATCCGAAAGTTATTATTGTGTGTTTGCTGTGCGAGGAGGAAGTGGAACAAAAAAAATGAACAAAAAACTCCCAAAAAGAAAGCTTAATAAAAAATGGCTGCATGAAATTCGTTAAAAGCGAAACACGGAAACTAAATTTGCTACTTTATTTCCCGATTTAGTGGTACGTCAAGACAAATTCTTTGAATCTCTCAGAATGCATTTTGTGTTTTTACCCACTGTATAATGTTAATAAATCATACATTTGTACCTTTTTTTAATTTAGAAATTAAATACAATAATAAAATTAATTACAAACTACTGTTTGTTAGTATTATAATAGCTTAACGTACCTGGTTGACTCATGTGCTCCGATATTTCCTTCCAACAATTATTTTTCCGTTCTTGATTGGCATAGTTTTTATCACCAAAATCATACAGTTCCTTGTATCCACTAACGACGAGTATTATAAATTTTTCTTTATCCATTTAAATTTTATTTTAATGGTTCCTTCCTTTGTGGCAGCGTTCACTGGCCACTATGTAACTTACTGCTACCGACTATCCGCTAATAATATGCCATACCGAGTTTTCGGCGTTTTTTGGTATGAATAATTGTGGTGCGTTTCTGGATAATGTGCGCTGGTTCATTTCAAATACACTAAAGAATTAATTGACGACCATCGTGTGGCGATTCAGTGCTTGCGTATCCTTAATGTAGGTCACAGTTAAATGAGGTTTGCCCTGCCCTTTGTCAATATGCGACTTTTCGTTTTGGAATTATACTAAAAATCTCTCTTTCACTATCTATCTCTCTGTCTCTCTCTCTCTCTCTCACACACACACACACACACACACACACACTCACCATACACTCACACAGAGACAAATATCTAAAAAAATATTGTTTCAAACTCAGAGGACCTCAAAATCTGTATTCTAATAAAAATCTCAAAATAAAAAATTTGACTGATCCCAATACTTTCTCTTCTTACCAAACAATAAGAGAAAGTAAAAAAAAATTACTAATTTTTGCATCGATTTTTCCTGTACAAAGAGAATTTTCCCTGGAGAAATTACTATAGTGAGACTTGATTTAATTATGTGTCGGTTTATATGGGAGCTTGTATGATCTGACCTACCATTGCTCTATATTTTTCTATAGCTACAATACCTTGCGATTTCTTTCTATTCTTATCTCCATAGCAACTTTTTAGAATTATTAAAATTATTAATATTTCTGTGGTTGTTGTTCTTGACGAGCTGCATCTTATAGTAATTTATTAAAACAATATTATAATTACAATTTAATTATAAAAGTCAAATCATAATAAGAATTGGGATAATAAGGTGTTAGAGGATAATTTTCTATTTTCTTTGATCAAACTTTAAGCTCGAATATTTTTCTTTAGTATTTGTGGGTTCAAAATGTTTGTAATGAAATTTATTATAAGCCGAATTTAATTTTATAACTTTTGTCATATAACAAACAATAAAGATGGCAAGGAAAGTTATATATTTGAAATGGACGCAACAGTTTTGCAATATTACATAGAATTATATTCGTAAACATTAAAATTACAACCTACTAATTCCTTGGGAACCACCCCTTGCATCTTACCAATAATGGTATATAAGATTTTGTCTAAATATTATCTTATTAATATCTCTCAAAGAATTATGGTGCATTTTCATTTCATTAAACATTTGTAATGTTTTATTTATTTAATTACTTCTTTTTTTTCACGCAAATCACTAGGAAATCCTGAGTTTCCCCAGACAAAGATCGCCTCCGTAAAAGCACTGAAGGGACACGGGAAGGGTGCCTCCAGGCTTTGAGATTTATAAAAGGTATAAAGACAGTAGGATATTTTAATTATCTTCTCATGCAATGTAGGGTATTTTATTTTTTTTATCAACAAACGGCATAAGCCTTGTGGTTGAAGTCATTACAAGTGATACATAAATATAATAATAATAGAGTAATACATGCACATTTAACAGTAAAACTTCAAGTAATGAAAAAATGTTTCTTGAAAAGTCCAGACGCCATTTGGAAATCCACATCACTAGGACTATACTCATTCCATGACCTGCATATTCTACAAATGATGTCAGCGTTGAACAGCGCATTAGTCTTAACGGTAGGGACCACGAAATGCGAAGTACTGCGCAAGCAGCGAGGTGGTACATGAAAAGGAATGGCAGCAAATAGCGCCATGCAATCAATTTCACCATTCAAGAGCTTCTTTAAGAATAGAAGACCAGCATTACGTCTTCTAGATTCTAGAGAGCAGAAATGAGTAGCACCGCTGGATAACCTTTTGTTAAAACTCCTAATAAAACGGGTTTGTACAGCATCAAGTCTAGCTATATCCTTCTTAGTGTAAGGGCACCAAATCAACGACGCATACTCAAGAAGGCTTCTAACATATGCATTATACACAGTTAGCACCGCTTTGGGATCTCTAAGATCACGAGTGTGCCTTATTACAAAACCTAGCGCTCTCGATGCTTTCCTACATAACATATTCAAACTGATTCGTGAAAGAGAGATCATGACTCAGAGTAACTCCTAAATCCTTCACGTTACGAGTCCTCTCCAATGGTTAGCAATCAATGAGGTACTGATACGATATAAAACTCTTTTTACGATAAAAAGAAATGACTTGGCATTTTTTAACATTAAGCTCCATGCCATTACTGCAGCACCAGTCAGAAACAATGCGTAGGGTATCTTCAATTATAATGCAGTCCGACTGAGTAGCAACTTTATGGAAAAACTTCAAGTCATCCGCAAATGCAAGTACCCCAACGTCCGAGAACCTTAGTAGTGGGTCGTTAATAAAAATTAGGAAGAGCCACGGTCCAAGGTGTGATCTTTGAGGTACACCAGATACAGCATCGAACCAACGTGATATAGGGTATTGAGAGTTCGGTAGATATATTGACTGGGCTACTCTTGCGTAGCCAGTCATTTACACAAAGTAGGCCAGAAGTCTGTGTCAGAATTATAACTAGGTCAATGTACTCGATTCACCAATTTCGCTTACTGCAACACTTTCAAGGGAATGTTCAGGAGAATTTAAAAATTTAAACTTTCTTTTACTCTAATTAAAATACAATTTAAGCAGGAAATTCTTTAATCAAGATTGCAATGTTTAGTTGGGCTGGCCATATAAATTATATTGGGGTTTTTACTTTTATACCTAAACAGCCTTTTATGTGGAGCGCTCTATGTTCAAGCCGAGAAAGCATGAGCAAATTTAAATTTAGACTAACTGACAGCCATCCAAAACACACTCAAAATCTTTGATATTTCCAGGGATTTCCTTTAAAACAAATTTTGGCAGAAGCTATTAATATAAAAATAGAAATCATTAAATGTCACATTTTCTATTTTTTCACTATCCTACTTTAAACGAATGATTATTATTTATGATGGATCATCATTTGACGTGTCTATTATCTTCATCTAATGCAAAAACCCATTATACATAAATTCATATATTTTTCATATAAATATTACAGGGTTAATAGTAACTTTAAATGTAACGTGAATAATGGAAAATTAAGTTGTTTTTTTTTCATTTATACTCGGATAATTTATGTTAGATAACTTCAATGATGTATGTACTTTTTTAACAAAATGATATTTACGTCACTTTCGAATTATCATGTATATATTTTTTTTCTACGTTTTCATATCTAATTAATTTATCTCCATTTCATTCATTAAATTAAATTTAATGAATCCATCCATTTTCAAATTAAATTTCATTAATTAAAACATTGTTGATTATCTTAGAACTAAATGTTAGTTTTTATATTTCATAAAAAATTTTTTTAGGCCCCCAAAAAATTTATTTTAGAGACATATTGGGGGGGGGGGGAGATCTGTCAATTAGAATTAAATTTAAACTGCACAAGCTTTGTTGGTTTTGACAGCGGATGCTCCAAAAAAGTCCGCTCAGGAATGTATAAAAGTAGAACCTGTGTTCAGCAATTTTTGTTGAACTGAATTGATAAAGAGATATAAGATTGTAGTAGTACACTGACTGAACACTGTGTATACTGTAAGGAATTTACACTGCTGAACTAGCAAAGAGTATGACTAGAGTGAAAAAGAGTGACAGATTGGACTGACAGAGTGACGGTGTACGAGGTTTTCTTTGTATTAACCTGAATCATACGTACAACTACACTCGCACCTTCTTTAAGGCCAGCCCAATTAAATTTTGTGAACGTTACAATTTTAATGAAAGTTTGTTAATTAAATTGTATTAATTGGATTAAGGTCTTTAGAGTGTTCACACCGAAATTACTCACTCGATGAGTCAGTTGAGAAGCAGAAGTGGAAATTTATGGACATGTCCTTTACAATAATATCCAGTTCATATGCAACAAGTGAATAGTGGTTCTAAATAAGAATGAAATTGTTAATGATGCCTTAAAAGGCCGTGAAAGTTTACTTAAGTATCTGATGCCATCAAGAGTTATAAAACCAACCAAGTATTAAGTGATGGCGGTATTTGGGGTAGGTTAGGGATTAAGATGATCTGCGTTAAATGAACTGAGTGAGATTGAAATTTTAAATAAGAAAAGTTTGGCTATTGGCGAAGACAATGGGAATTTAAGGTTAATATTGCAAGTAGTTAAAAGACTAAGAAGGAAGAATTAATTTGTTGCAGACTTTGGACTGAAAGGATTGAAAATAGGAGAGTTTAAAGTGCCTATCTAATGTGCTTCTGAACTATAGAGTGATTAATTTCTAAAATTATAACAATAGCAGATTTTTGTTTTCTGACCATTATATTAACCAACTTTATGGATAATGGATTCTAAACATCGCTACATAAATAATGCATTTCTAAACAGTTAAATAAATCAACTAAATATTACTCAACTAAAAGTACGATTAAATTTTGAATCTAACTAATTTAGTTTTTTTTTTTGTTTTAATCAAATTTGATTTAATTAAATAAATCCCATTTAATCATTAAAAAATGCGATAACAATTTATCAACTATTTAATTAGAATAAACATATAATTAAATGTAATGTAATTAAAAGGAAATGTGTGAAAATTACAGAGAGATACTCGTGTATGTTGCGAACAACTCTGTGATGAAAATTCTATTTAAGTGAACAAGAATCATTTCAAACATGAATAATTTATATTGTCCGAAGTGCAGTGTGGTTTTACTGCTGGCAGATCCTATATTGCACTACATTTTTACTCTTTGCGAGCACTCTAGGAAAAACCAATACTAAGTCTAAACAAATATAATTGATATTTATAGACTTAGAGAAGGCCTACGATAGTGGACCCAGAAAACGTCTTTTCTGGAAAGGCTTGGAAATAGTATCTGTAAGAAGTGACTTAATCACTTTAAGATCACTTTAAGCCACTAGTATATATGAGCAGAATTCATGTCAAGTTAAATTAGGTTCCAAGCTGTCCTTAGCATCCTCTATTGAAGGCCTTCTTCAAGAATGCAGCATGTCTGTTATAATTTTCAAAATCTATCTTGATTCTTGTTTTAAAGATTGGTCTATGAATTGCGGAAATAATGAAGGTCCATTAACAGAATAAATGTGTCTTTACAACTTGTATGAAAGACGCCAAGCACTTTATGAAAAAGCTTTTAGGAGTATCAACAGTTTGGGCTGAAGGTTAACAATGGAAAAACAAAGCAGCATATAAGCAATTTTCCGGATGAAGAATTAGAACTGGGAGACCAGACTTAAGAGCAGTTGATATTTAGGAATTTTATTATGTAGGCACTTTTTTTTCTTTTTTTTTTTGCAGAGAAGAATGAGTCAGGAAAGGGAATAGCTAAGTGGTTAGCGTACTGGACTCCCACGCGGAGGATCCGGGTTCGAGCCTAGCTGTGCTACCCTTAGATTTTTTATTCCTAGAAGCCTCTACAGCTACTGTTCGATGATGGACAGTGTTGTCTGTAGCGAGATAACACTGTCCGCAGGCCGGCAGTGCACTGAGAAGGCTCTGGACGCTAATGACCATTGATGTTGACGCGCCTTAAAGTAAAAAAAAAAAAAAGAATGAGTCGTCAAAGAAAGAATTAGGAAAAGTAACATCAACGCAAGCGGAGCAGTTCTGTATGCTACACCCTGATCTATGGAGTATAGATCAGGGTCTACCAATATCCATGAACGGAAAATCTCATATATAATTGACAGCCTCTTACAGTTCGTCGCAGAGACATGGATACTTGGTAAAAGATGATAATAAACTCCTATCAACCGAAATGAACTTTGTAGAGAGACCGCAAGAATTTCCAAAGGCCGTAAAATAAATAACAAGAAATAAGAGAAAAAAATGGACGGGCAGAAAAATAATGGAATGGAAAGTTCCTGGAAAAAGAAAAAGTGAGCGCAGAATAATAGTGTAGAGGGACACAGTATGGGAAAACCTCCCTGGACACGGGGATTGATAGAACTAATTTTTCAATAAATTTAATAAAGTAGGAGGAGGACCCGGGCTCGAATCCAGTGCTACTCCTTAGATTTATTTTCTTAGGAGCCCTATATCTCACTGTCCGTTGATGGAGAGTGTTGTCTGCAATAAGAAAACACTGTCTGGATGGGGGCCGGCAGGCACCGGAAGGCCCCGGGCGCAAATGACCTTAGATGTTGACGTGCCTTAAATTAAAACAAAAATTTTTTTTAGTTTAGTTGTATCTTATGAAGTAGATAAGAGCTGTTGCTCTAAATAATATGGATAGATACGTAGAGGTTATGAAACTTGCAGTAAGAGTTCTTTATAATTCTTAGATCAATGAGATGCGAATGTCATTTTGAGAATGGTATATATTTAGTAAGATATATTTAGTGTAGTAGAGTTATTGTTGAACTGAACTGATAAAGAGATATAAGATTGTAGTACACTTACTGAACACTGTGTATACTGTAAGGAATTTACACTGCTGGACTAGCAAAGAGTATGACTAGCGTGAAAAAGAGTGACAGATTGGACTGACAGAGTGACGGTATATGATGACTTATTGGTATTAACCTGAACCATGTATTTTGAATGAGCATCAGTTGAGAATAGTATTCCTTTTCATATTATGCTTTTTCAACTTCCCTACCACTCCTTAACTTCTCCTTCACTGTAAGGGTATTAAGATAGGAGGATCACTTTGTTCTTACCGCCAGAATCTTAACCGTTTGTATATATTTATTTTTCATCCTTAAATGCCCGACAGAGATCACAAAGCAAAGCAGTAAATGCTATTCTTTCTCGTACTCACTCTTTCACTCGAACACACAAAGCCTTCACTTCTTCCGAAGTAGCTAATGCCATAAATTATTCCTCATACCGGCAAAAGTAAGTTAAAAAATACATTACTTCATAATGATTATTCAATTATAGTTTAACATAATTTTATAAGAACATTAAAAAAAGCTAAACTAGACATCTCATTGTGTGATTGAATAAGTTGGGGGTTATAGGTTAAATCAAACATTTGTTTTCTTTTCTAATACGTTGAAACGACCAATCGTCGTAAATTATTTCTATAAAAAAAAAATCTGGTGTGAAACACTCACACAACTTTCTCTTACTCCAGTTCTCAAAATGATAATTGACAAATTTTATAGTTTGTGTACCAAATTTAATGAAATTCGTCGAAAACTGAAAAAACTGTTCAGTAAAAGCGCACTTCCGGTTTACTAATTTTCTTGAAACTTGGAATTTCAGCCATCCATTTATTTCTAACTAATTATGTTTGGATGATAGAATTGATTAATCAACTAGGATAGCACTTTAGATGAAAATCTAACCCTACCCCTCCTCTAAAAGTGCCCTTAAAAGAATTTTCCCAGAGAAATGTTTTAGATAAAAGTTGTAGATCTTTGCATGTTTAGTTTATATACGAAGTTTCATAAAAATCGTCGGAGCCATTTTTGAGAAAATTTTGAAAAAGTGAATAAATCATTTAGTAAAGTGGTAAAGTAAACGCACTTCTGGTTATCCGATTTTTTTCAAACTCTTTTTTGAACAACATATTTAATTCTAATTAACATTATTTAGATGACAGAATTGTGAAATAAACTGAAATAGCACTTTAGATGAAAACCTAACCCCTCCCCTCCCCCAAAAGTGCCCTTCAGAGCATTTTCCCGGAGAAATGTTTCAAATAAAAGTTGTAGCTCTTTGTATGTGTGGTTGATGTTTAAAGTTTAAAGAAAATCGTCGGAGCCATTTTTGAGAAAATCGCAAAAAAGTAAAAAAATCTAACTAGTAAAGTGGTACTTCCGGTTGAGGAATTTTGACAGATAACGTAGTGTCAGATCCCACGGTGATACCTAAAGGAATATCAAGTTTTAACTTTCTACGGTTTTTCGTTTTTGAGCTATGCTGTTCACATACATACACACACACAGACACACACACACACACACACACGACCATTCGCTAAAAACCACTTTTTGGGACTCAGGGGACCTCAAAACGGATATTTCCGGTGAAAACTCGATATCGAAAATTTGACACGATTACAATACTTCCTCTTACTCGGAGTAAGAGAAAGTAAAAAAGGTTTGACCAATTACTTTGCAGAACTATAGTTATTAGTTTAACGAGAGAGTAAGTGCTTTTTTTTACAGATTCAAGTTCAAGTTAGCCCATAAGAGTTTAAATGAATGTGGTAATTAAACGAAAGTTGTAAAAGGACGTTTCTTTCGCTTTAGAAACTATATTTTTTTTTACAACAGCTAAAATTATTTTTAAAAAGAGTTAAGTAAAATTATATTATGTTTTCTAATATTTAAGTTATGGTTAAATTGATTTTAAAATTTTTAAATAGCCTTAGATTTTCTCTTCCTAGGAGCCACTACAGCTCACTGTCCGGTAATAAGCAGTGTTGTCTGTAACGAAAGAATACTGTCCGGAGATTGGCAGTGCACTGAGAAGTTTCCGAGCGCAAATGACCATAATGTTGCCTTAAATTTAAAAAAATTAAAGAAAATGTTTAATTTTTTTTTTTTTTTACTTCTACTCTATTTTAATATTATTAATATAATTGAGCAATTTTTTATCAAACCGTGAACTTTTGTTTCACTGGAAAGTGGTACCCCTGTTTTTACCTTTAATCTCTAGAGATTAAAAACAATTTAGCCACTAATTATAGTGGAATAATTGTCATTTTTCACTGCTTCTGAGAATTCATTATCAAAAGTGAAAAATTAAAATGTAAAGAGGATTGATTTGCATAACCATCACTCACATACGCATACACAACCAACTCAACCCACTCAACCACCCACCACCCTAGATACACCCATACATCCACATTTTATATATATATATATACATATATGTTCATTAAATTTTGGAACTGAACAGAAATAAATCAGACATCATTACTAACACAATGATATTAAGTCTACAAAATGGAAACATAGAAGAAATTGCTGGGTAGTGAAAGTAGGATCTGTTTTGTACATCTCCTGTTGCATAGTGAGTTTAACAAAAAAGAAATATAAAACAAAGCAGGTAAATCGACAACTGAAGTGCAATTGACGAACCACTAGCTAGTTATATTGCCGGATAATTATTGGAACTGTGATCTTCTTAGTACTCAAATATTTTTTTTTAAAAAAAGAAAGATTAAAAAAATGTATTTATAGCCACAAAAAAAAAAAATCATTGATTTATAAGAAGTAATATCAAAGAAAAGAAGAAAAGCCATTTTCTTACAATCCATATATATAAGAAAATCTATAGCAAAGGAAATGAATACCCAAATAAGAGGTGTGGGAAATATTATTAACATCATCATATCCAGATTCATATCAAACATCATAGACAAATAGTATTTGCTCCCTAGAGGCATTGGGGTCTCAGTCATGATTGTTAAAGCCCTTTGGGAAATAAATAATACCATACTGAAATAGCATACAAGAATATCCTGAAATAGTCCTGATTTTGGAATCAATTCCTAGATTGAATAGAGATACCTCGCCTAGGGAAAATAGAAGTTGTTCCGTTTAAACAGACAAACGTTTTCCTATTTTGTGGTTATTAGTTTCATTAATCATCTATTTCATTTAGCCCATAGATCAAAAATATGGTAATCTATTTGACTAGGATTAAGGCCATTTACGGATTCGAATTCAGTACTGTCCTTATGACTCTTAACCGACAGCATTTTTTATTCAACTCATCTATTTCGTTTAGACAATAGATTAGAAATATATTCACTAGGATTAAGGTCTACTTTTACAGATCCGAATTCATTACTGCTCTTATACAACCGACAGCATTTTTTTTTTTTCAACTTTACATAAAAACTGGCATGAAATATACATACCTTTTCTTTCTGCAGTTACCAAAATTATGAAATTGATAAATTTCCTTTTAACTTCAAAATTTTTGGAAACTTGCCTTAACATTGCATTGAAGTGGTTATTATGGTAAACGTAGGTTAGCACCTATAGCAGATAATATTTGAAGATTTTTTTTTTTGCCGTCTAGAAGACCACACTGATAACATTGAACAAATCCAAATAAGGTTTTAAAATCTAACGTCATGGATTCCTCTGAACAAATTAATTTTTTTTTTTTTGTTTATTTAGAAATTTACAATCTGTATTACATATATACAATGAGTAAATAGATGTTGAATAATGAGACTGTAGGCTGTGAGAAGGTAGGAGGAGAGAAACTACCCAGCGGTAGCACTCTCTACGGGATACCAGTAGCACTGATCTGTCCCGAAGGAAATCTCGGGGCCACTGGCAATTCAAACGGCGAGGTGGATTGTCAGGGATGGTAGTGGAGGCTAGAGATTGTACTAAAGGATTAGAGCAAAAGGAGAAAGTAGTATGCAGTTTAAGATATTTTGTCTTGGCAAGTTGTACGAAAGGGACGTTGAAGTCATTATGGAGCGTAAGGTTTGACACGTAGAAAGGAGAATCAACTATCTGTCGAAGTAGCTTAGATTGGAATGTCTGAATGGTATGTAAGTTTGTAGGTTTAGCTGAACCCCACAATTCAAGTACGTAAGTCCAAATTGGTTTGATCACAGAAATATATATCAGTCTTTTGAGTTCTGTAGGTAATTTGGATCGTCTTCCGATAAGTCTGTAAAGAAGTTTGGCCCTTTTATTCAGTGCTTATCTTTTAAGTCTTGTGTGCGGGTCCCAGGTGAGTCTTTTGTCAATGAAGAGCCCAAGATAGCGCACCAGATTTGTTACAGGGAGAGGATTGTGATTGAAGAAGACTGGAGGACAGGAACCCCGCCGGAAAGTAAATGTGGCATGTTGGCATTTTGGTGGGTTCATTTTAATTCGCCATTTTTTTGCCCATGATTCTATTGTATTTAAATGTGTCTGTAATTTGTGTGAAGCTTATGTGATATCAGCACTTGTTGCGAGTATGGCTGTGTCGTCTGCCTATGTACAAAGTAGTGTGGATGGATTTGTAGGTATGTCTGATGTGTACACTGTGTAATGGACGGGACCAAGTATACTCCCCAGCGGTACCCCTGCTACAAATTAAAATCAATTTTTTAAACAAAAGTGATACGTTATATTTGTTAAACAAAATTTTAAGATTTGGATGAATTTGTTAGAAAAATATATTAGTAAATTCAGTGTTTGATTCCCGTGCGGGCAAAATCAGTGTTTACCCAGCATAGTGAGAAAAAAATGGGAAGCTACAGTTAGTAGCGGCTTAGGTAGCAAAGTTCAGAACTAAACGGCGAGGGAACTGCGTCGTGCTTACCACACGTTCCCCCAAAAATAAGCCAAGCCTTGCTCCTTTATGGACTGTTGCGCCATAGGTAGAAATTAAAGTAAATTAGAAGTTCTTAAACATTTGTTTTATACCATTTTATAATGATTTTATCAAGAAATTATATATCAGAATTATATAACATAATATAATTTTGCTTAACAGTAACCCCTGCTTATTTTTTGGAAACTTACTTTTCTTTTTGAATTTTAAGAATTACTAGCATGATTTACTATTTTTTATATCCTTTTTAACCTTTTCTAACTACTTTTAGAGGAAGTATTGCGATCATGCTAGATTTTCAAAATTGAATTTTCACCGGGAATACACGATTTGAGGTCACCTGAGACAAAAAATGTGATTTTTAGAAAATACTTTGTAGGTGTGTGTGCGTTATGTCTGAAAAGAGTATCTCAAAAACAAAAAGTGCAGGAACCACAAATTTGGTATATTCCATTTACTTACCAGCATGTATCAGACACGAAGATTTCAGGGAAAATCCATCAACCGAAAGTGTTATTTTACTGAATTTTTTTTTTTTAGTATTTTGTAATTTTCCCGAAAAACCAGAAGATTATTCTTGTTGGCCGATTATTCTTGTAATATGAAAACAAAAATTAGTTGGCTTCTCGACCAATTGATGGTAAAAAAAACAGAACCAAAAAATAAATTTTGTAATTGTTCTTTAATAAATGACAGTTCGACGTTTCGACAAACTTTGTTTGTCTTCTTCAGGAACAATATAAAACAAAAATTAAAGAAAAAACAAAATTATAACATGAAACACAAACAAAAAACCAAATACATCGGTGAGATTACAGTAGTAATGCTAAGTCTGTAATGAAAGGGTGTATGTTGTAATGCAGAAGGCCAGGAGAAGGGGGGACCGTTATGTAAGTACCGTTATGTGTGGAGAAAGTAATGTATGGAGAGGGGATAGAAAAATTGCTTCTTTTTTTAAATTTATTTTATTTATTTTTTATTTATTTATTTATTTTTATTATTATTGTATTTTCCTTCAGGATTTTTTTAGTGAACAGAGGATAAAATTGTAATGGGAAGAAATTAGGTCTTTGTCTTTTTTATGATTAACAGGGTTAGGTTGGAGATGGATGTGTATGGACTCAGTAAGGAGTCGCTTGGTGTAATTGGGCTGGGTAGCGAGGATAGAAGGATTAAGGAAATCAAAAGTGTGGTTCAAGGATAGAGCGTGCTTGGAAAGTGCTGTACTGTCTATTTTCTTAGAAGTAATGTCGTATTTGTGCTGTTTGAGTCTTTTATGTAAGTATTGTGAACTTTCTCCCACATAGGAAGCATTGCAATTGGGAGTAGAGCATTTCAAGTTATAAACCGTGTGTGTTTTGTTGGTTATGGGAATAGGATCTTTAAGTTTGGAGTAGATATTGTACAGTTTGTTTGAAGTGGTGAAGACTATGGTGAGGTTGGGAATGTGTTTCTTAAGGGATTTGTTGATTTTTTGAGAGAGAGAATTAATATGTGTAAGGGATCTTATAGATGGGTGGGTTATTGGTAAGATTTTGACTGGGTAACCTATGTGAGGCGGAATTTTTTATTATTTTGTTTATGATATGGAGAGGGTACCCGTTGGAGACAAGGATTTCCCTAGATTTTTTAAGGAGGTTTTTCTTGTGAAAATTAGGGTGAGAAAGTGAGATAGCCCGGTGAACTAGATTTTTGGCTGTATTGAATTTTTGGTGGAATGGGTGGCTGGAGAGAAAGTGGAGAAGGCGTCCGGAGTAAGTAGGTTTAGTGTACCAATTGTAAGTTAAGGTATTGTCGGGATTCCGTATAATGAGTGTGTCAAGGAAAGGAAGTCTGTTATTGTGTTCTTTTTCAATAGTGAAATGTAGTTTGTTGTGGTAAGAGTTGAAATGCTGAAGGATCTTTGATAAATAAATAAATAAAAAAAGCAATTTTGCTATCCCCTCTCCATACATTACTTTCTCCACACATAACGGTACTTACATAACGGTCCTCCCCTTCTCCTGGCCTTCTGCATTACAACATACACCCTTTCATTACAGACTTAGCATTACTACTGTAATCTCACATATGTATTTGGTTTTTTGTTTTTGTATTTCATGTTATAATTTTGTTTTTTCTTTAATTTTGTTTTATACATTGTTCCTGAAGAAGACAAACAAAGTTTGTCGAAACGTCGAACTGTCATTTATTAAAGAACAATTACAAAATTTATTTTTTGGTTCTTTTTTTTTTTTTTTACCATCAATTGGTCGTGAAGCCAACTAATTTTTGTTTTCATATTCTCGAAAAACGCTCCAACAATTTTCTTAAAACTTGTTATATCAATTACACATACTAAAAGCTACAACTTTTAGTTGAAACATTCAGAATGTTATTTCAGTTATTACACAATTCTATCATCTAAATAGTATTAATTAAAATTAAATATGTTGCCAAAATCTCGAATTTAAACAGAAAATCGGATGAACGCAAGTGCGATTTTACTGAATAGGTTTGTTTTTTTTTCGCGATTTTTCTCCATAAAAATGCCGACGATTTTAAACACTAATAAGAATTGTATGTGTGTGAAGAAAATTTTCTAGGCGGAAAGTCTTGTGAGTGTTTCAGACAAGATTTTTTTTCAAATAGTTTTGGTTGTTGTAGAATAAATATAATACTTAACACGCGAGAAAGAAACGTCCTTACTTTAATTAGCTGCATTATTCCAATTCATTCATGGAAAATTCATTTTCAAACAGCAGAATTTTTTTTTTTTTTAACTTTTTGTGAATGAATGTGTTAAAAATATATCATTAACTTCCAAAAAATATTCATTATCGAAAATATAAAGCATATATATTAATTGAAATATATGTTAAAAAAAAAGAAAAAGTGTTTAAATATGAAATACGGCCCATGGAATCATCAACGGCTGTCAGGAATTCAATGAACTTTAGCAAGAATGTTCCCTAGTTATTATATAGATCAAATCTGCAATATATTTTTAGGTTGAAAACATAAATCATAAAAAATGTGCAAAAATGAAATAGTGAAATTTTTGCGATAGTTTATATAAATCTATTTATATAAAGATATATTTAGACAAAAAAAAAAACAAACAAACAAACACAAAAAACAAAAAAGGCACATTGATTATATTATTTATAAAAATTGAAAAGTTAAAAGTTTATTTTCAATTGTAAATTGTTTTATTTCAGCATAAATTACTTCTTTGATTGTATTCCTCTTCTAGTTTTAGATATAATTTTCATATTTTCAAGTCACTGTGAGGTATATTCTTTATGAAAAACTTTTTATATTCAAGTACTTTTCACAATGAATTTCAGAGTGACATTCCACAAAAATTATTTAATTCGTTTCATGATTAGGAGTAAAAAAATAAGTAATTAAGTCATTTAAGGGCCTATTCTCAAAACCAATACGGGCTTTTTTATTAACTTTTAATTATTTTTTTGTAAAATAACTTTTGCGCTTCAAGCAAAATTTGCCACAGTGTTCGATCATGAATGGGGCATATGATAAGGACAAACTTGTTGCAAATAGTATGAAAGCATTAGCTCTGGAATTTTTTATGTCCATCTGAAACAATGTTACAATAGCGAAATTTGCCAGAAATCTTCTGAGATCCTGAGATTGTTTGATCAGAGATTTTTTTTTATTTATTTATGATAGCCACTTATTTTGTAGTCATTGACTAGTTTCGGATGTTTGCTGATCATCAAACTTGTCTTGATAAATAGTTTGAATTTTTCAAATATCACAAAGTAAAGAAGTCAGAGCATACACACACATTTAAGTTTACACAAATTGCATTGCGCTAGTCGATGATTTCACAAAGTTTATCAAGATATTCTAATGTTAGGCGAACAAATGAAACCGCTTGTTGATCACGAAAATCAAGCGGGCTATCACGAAATATTTCCCAACTGTTCGAATTTGTTGGGCTAATTACAAAAAAAAAAAAAAAATCTACTCTAACACACTAACTGATGTAATTAGAAAAAAATAAAACTAACAAATTTTATACTGTAACCTATGTAAGGGTGTTGTGAGGAGATGTTCGTTGTTGATAATGAATGATAAACACCTTAAGATTGGTTAAGAAATATAATTTGATATATATGTATGTGACTGACTGCCAAGGACTTTACACTGTAGAGTTTAGAACTGAACTGAACTGACAGACTGACCTGGCTAAAATGATATGTACGGAGTGATGTTAAACTGATGTGTAAATCAACAGAATGATCTCTGATGTGTAAAACTGAATTTAACAGAATGATCTCTGACTGTCTATCTCTCATATATATATATACACTGGCCGAGCCTCTCCTCTCTGTGCGAGAGGGGCTGTTTCTCTCCGCTAGAGTGGATGAGTGGTGGGGGTTCACTAAAACCCCCTACACCTTGAACAATATATTTACTCAGTTAATACATCACAAATTATAAATACACATAAATTTACATCACAAAAATAAATCTAGGATTAATTGATCCGAGATACTCATGATTAAAAATCAATCATGAGATACTCAGGTAGATTAAATTAGTTAGATTTGTTATAGTTGTTAGATTTATTATTGTAATGCGTCCTGAAAGATCTATTGCATCCCCCGGACCATTCTCAGTGCACTACCGGCCTCTGAGCAGTGTTCTCTAGCTTCAAACAACACTGCCCAACACTGGACCGTGAGTTCCCAGAGGCTCCTGGGAAGAGAAAATCTAAGGGCAGCATGCTGGATTTAAACCCGGGACCTCCGCGTTGCTTGTCCATTGCGCTACCACTGAGCTAATCCTTTCCTTCTTCCTTGGCTTACGCCAATTAACTAGGAACGGAAACCCTAGTTTGTGTACTGTGTTTGTCCTTGTCTGTAAAGTGTAGAATGTATGTAGTTTAAGTGTATTATGTACTGTTCTGACGAAGTGCATGGTGTACTGAGCTTGGGTAACCCGTGGGTTCGCTACTCCCCAAGTAATTGCATGCAACAGATATCCCTTGCCGGCTGAGTATTCATTTGTAAGCAGTGGTGATTTCTTCATTGTATCTTAAATATATCTTTCTCCAAAACTTACACATACATACGTAAGCCCTTTCATTACCGCTCGTGCTACACAACATAACTAACTTACACATCTACCCAATCACATTAAATCATCTATTTTTAGAAAGTAACGAAATTTGGATTTTTTCTAGCATGAGCGTTTTATATGATGAGAGTCTATTTAGTTAGAACTAAATAGAAATCCGATAGGATGCTGGGCTACTCAAATATTTGATCTGTTTAAACTATTCATTCATATGTAGAAACTATAATATTATTTTACAAATTTAATATTGCTAAACCAATTAAGGCTTATTTTATATCTATATATATAAAATGTTTGTGTGGTTACATGTGCGTTCGTACGTGTGTATGTGTGTGTGTGTGTGTGTGTGTGTGTGTGTGATAGAGAGGTTAATGTCAGAATTTCCAAGAAGCACTTCAAAGAAACACCTACCGGACTTTGTTCCCATAGTGTCCCATCACATTACTCGTCCTTTGATTTAAGTAAGTAATGTACATATTAACTTAAATAAGTCAATCTAATTATAAACAAACATTGTTATATCATTTTTTTTTTTTTACCACATTGACACAGAATTAAAGGAAACAGAAAGGAACAAAAATAAAAATGGTCTTGCGGGTAGACAGGTAGGTAGTACGAGTATGATTGCTCGTACTTAATATGATTGCTCTGTATTATTGATACAATGCCAATTATATTGAACAAGTACCAATAACATATGAAATCTAACGTCACAGATTTTCCCTCAGTACTCCTAAAAAATAAATTAAAAAAAAAAAATATATATATATACAAAAATGAAATTTTTTTATATCCTCACACTTAGAATTCCAAGTTTAAACGAAATCATTTTACAGTCATTTTCGAAAATTTTCTAAAAATATTCAAATCCCAATTCTGTACAATTTCCAATTTTCCCCCAACTTCGAGTTTTTTTAGTAATGGCTCTAACATATCTAAATATTATATTTGTTGATAGAGAATAATACATTATAATGAAGTAGTATTTCAGAAAAATATTAACGTTGTTGGTAACCCACATCCCATGCCCCCAAATCTGTTTTTTTTTTTTTTGGTGGGTTTCAAAAAAAATAATAGACATTTCTATATGTGGATAGTTTACAAAATTTAAACAAAATCATTGGAGACATATTGGAGAAAATCGTAAACAATCTTTCAGTAAGTAAAATAAAATAAAATAATATTTTATTGTCAGATATTTACATATTTACAATGATAAGTGTACCAGATTTTCATCTTTACCACTTCAACAAATTCTCTACCACATAATATATAATTCACAGTGTGGTGCTGGGAAAAATGACAAGGAAAAAACCCAGTTTCAGTAAGTAAGTTGTATTTCGGATCGATGAAGTTTGTTAAATAACTTTCGTATATTGCGGATTGATACCAAACAGGAATATAAAGTTAGAATTTCTGCAGTGTTTTTTATTTCTTAAGATATTTTATTGAAACCCACAATTATACAACTTATAAATGAACATTGACGTCATATAGACTATTATTTCCCTTTTGAAACTAAAACAATAAAATAAATTTTATGTAAATGATGGATATTTCTGGAACTTATAACAAATATCACAAATAAAACATTACGTTAATTGGTTAGATTAAATTAGAAATAATAATAATAATACTAATTTTAGAATAAACCGAGCGTAGGGTACTAATTATATATATACCAACAAAATATTATAGTTTCGTAACTTAGTCCGCCTACGGTAATAGTAAACATAATAGAATGATCTGGCATAAATAAACATAATTATTTATGTGATCCTTCTGTATAAATTTATTGAAAATAAATAATAAACTTGCTTAATAACAAATTCAGTTACTGTTATTTCAATTAGTTTCAGCAAAATTAATTTTTTTTTTATTTATTTATTTTTACAACGCCATTAGTTTGGCCATTCGGTCATTCTACTTCTGGTAGCCCAGTATAACTGTGTATTATACACGAAAGTAGATTTCGCAGATGATGTAACATTTTTTACCTCCTTAGCCAAATGATCAGCTTGCTCGTTCCCGTAAATTCCGCGCAGTGGCACGGTATCCACTGCAATACACTTTATCCCGGTATCCACATTTTTTACACGCATCTTCTAGCCAACCTTCGTTGGTTTCCGGTGATGAAAGCGTTCGTATAAACGACTTTCACCAACAAATCCGAATAACACAGAAATTCAATATAACCATTTCCCCAGAACATCTCTAAAAAAAAAAAAATCACTTAGATCGGAAAACTATTTCAGGCAAAAGTAATAGGTTTATAACTGTATTGTAATCCCAGTTTAAAGAAAATCCTCAAGGCCACTTTTCCGTGAAAATTACAAAAAAAATTATTATGTAAAGTCGCACTTCTGGTTAATTTATTTTTCCTCAAAATTTAGAATTCTAGCATGTTCACACACAGAGTCGCAAGCACACACAAACTACACACAGACCATTCGCTAAATTCAAGGGGTTTCAGGACATACGAAGTATGTAAATTAAGTAATGAGACTGATTTTCTAGTGTTCGATCTGGCAACACTGGAGACGCGGCGCATGCGTGGTAGGGCAAGTAAACATCTGATACACGTCCAGTGCAAATTTGAAAATGCTAGAGTTGTTGCACTGTCCGTAGTGACTTTTTTTGTGTGCAAGGTTTTTTCAGTGCGTTTTACAAATGAGTGTCATCAATTACGAGCAACGTTGTGCTATTAGGTTTTGCTTCAGACTTGGGCACAGTGCAACGGAAACGATTGAAAAACTGTGCCAGGCCTATGGACAGGTTTTTAGGTGGTTACAGAAGTTTAGGTCGTTTGCAGAAGGAAGGGAATCAATTGAAGACAAGCCTCGCAGCGGAAGGCCTTCATCTTCAAGAACCGACGAAAATGTTGGCAGAATCCGCGATCTTGTGCGTTCAGATCGTCGTTTGACAGTCCGGATGATCGGCGAAGAGTTGAATTTGACTCACACAATCGTTCATCAAATTTTGACTAATGAATTGGGGATGAGAAAAATTTGTGCAAAAATGGTTCCGAAAAATCTTTTACAAGAGCAAAAAGACATCAGAAAGGAAAGGAGCCTTGACTTTTTGGGAGCAATTGAAAACGATCCCAATTAGTTGGAATGTTTTATTACAGGAGGCGAGTCTTGGGTGTTTGTGTATGACCCAGAAACTAAGCGTCAGAGCATGCAGTGGTACACTTCAACCTCTCCAAGGCCAAGAATAAGCAAGTCAAAAATCAAATGCATGCTGATTTGCTTTTTTGATAGCCAAGGAATCGTTCATAAAGAATTTGTGCTTCAATGCCAAATGGTAAACCAACATTTTTACCGAGAAGTTCTTGAGAGACTTCGAGAGTCATGCGTGTGAGACCAAACATCAAAAACAAGAATCGTCTTCAGCGTTGTGTGGCTTCCCAAGGTAGTTACTTTGAAGGGGACAATGTTGAATTGTAATTTTATTTGAATAAAAAAAAGATAAAAAAATCAGTCTCATTACTTAATTTACATACCTCGTATATATTGCCGATGAAAACCCTATTTGCAAAAATTTGACTGAAGCAATACATTCTCTGAAGTTAAATAAGAAGAAAGTAAGTATATGCTTCAATATTGTTTAATATATTTTAACAATTTTTATTCTGATTTTAAAAATATGTTTAATTGAAAATCATTTGATACTAGAGATTAAGAAAAAAAAACTTCTAACTTACTACAGATTAAAATGGCTACATATGCAGACGACATAGCAATACTTTCAACTCACAAACACGCTACCACTGCATCCTCACTTCTACAGGACCATTTAAATCTTATCCAGAAACACTTCACGCTTTGGAAAATCAAAATTAATGAAACAAAATATACACATGTAACATTCACCCTCAGACGATCAAACTGGCCGACTGTGTATATTAACTATACTCCTATACCACACGAAAAAGACATCCGGAATACCTTGGACTCTACCTAGATAGACGCTTCACTTGGAACACACCCATATCGAAAGCTCGACAGTCAATGAAAAACCACATACTTCCTAGTAAAACGCTTCTTACTTGACAAAAGATCTAAATTAAACTTGAAAAACAAAGTTCCAAATCTACAAATCCCAAAACAAGACCAATATGGACCTACGGACTACAACTCTGGGGAATTGCCAAACCGACACACACTAAACGGTTACAACCCATACAGAACAAGATACTGCGAACAATCACACAATGCCCATACTATGTTTCTAACATGACGCTACATACTGACCTTCAAATCCCATTTGTACACGACTCAACGCAACAACTTTACAAAAGATTCTACAGCAAACTAGGAACACACAAGAACCCGCACGTCACAAACTTGTCCTTGCTAATCATTCCTGGGAATCCTCCCAGATATTGGAAGCGCCAGTGGCCAAGAGACCTCCTATCACAGGAAGAGGAGTAACAAGACCAGGAAGAGTGGCATTGGCCACCTCCTTCAAGCCTTCAAGCCACATTTATCTAAGCTCACATTTACTTATTGTATTATTATAGATTGTAAATATAAATAAACAAAAGAAAAAAAAAAAAACGAGATTACAAATTCCACTTTATATCAGTTGATTAATGTGATATTATTCAAAAAATTAAAAAAATTCTTCAACTCCTCAATGCATTATAATAGGATGCATGATTAATGGATTGGTAATTAATAACGAAGGAGACAAAATCTTCCCAAATATTAATTACTGTTTGATTGTGACAAGGGTGAAATTGAATTGAGATGCCAGAATTTCAGTTGGTGTATTTTTGATACACTAAATTATAAATTAGCCATTTTGCAATCGATTGGATGGTTATCTATAATTTTATATTATAAATAATAACGGTAAAAAAAAATATATAATAAATAAAATTAATAGAGGTACTAATATTATTACTGATTATCATAACTAAAAATGGGAAAGCAATTAACAAGGAAATTCCCTATATCCAGATGGCTTCTTTAAAAATCTTACGTTTCCCCCAATCTTTAAAGAAAAAATTATCTGAATGTCAGTCTTCGAAACTGATCAAACAAATCTGGTAAAATTGGGTATAAAAATAGACGAAGGATATTTTACTACTCTATTTTGTTGCTGATGACCAAGTGGTTATCGCCTAGATTGCATATTACTCAGCATTTATCTGTTGTCGATTAATTAAAGAATATGAAATGTGAGGTCTCAAGGTGAACTTCAGTTAAGTGTGAGTGAGCACATATCAACAGACGGCAATCCTCTTATTATCAATGGAATAAAATTAAAGGCGGTTGACCACATCTAGACTCAATTCTACAATCGAATTGCAAAAGAATGAACAAAAAGCGTAACAGAAGAATGGAAATGCATTAACCTGCTGAATCCCGTTTTGTTAAATACTAATCTTAAAAGGAACAGAGAAGCTAATGCATAGTATCATAGTTCAGTGGAATAAAACATGGATTCTTGGTTCCTAAGAAGAAAAACAAAAATTCTACAGTTATGGATTTCTGGCGCCTTACAGCAACGTACTGAGAAGATATTCAGGAACTGGATGTAAAGAAGACTGGGATGGAAACCATTGTCGAAAGTAATTATTATTTAATTATATATTTATTTGCACTCAAATATACAATCTGTTGGCAAAGGAGTTGCAACATTATAATAAATAAAAAAATATGAAAAACCAAAACCAAGAAGCAAATCTAATCTAATATAAAACAATAAACATAATGGATCATAAAGTAAGAAAATAATAATTAGAACTGAAAAAAATCGCATAGAAGAAAAATAAAACTTCTTATCTACATATTGTTATCAATGAAGTTCAGACATATAATAAAATATAGCAAAATAAAATTATCATTAAGCAAGTTAAATTATTCTTAATAAATTAATAGAAAACTGTGATGAAAGAAATTAAACAAAACATAAAAGTAAATAAAATAAAATTCTCTAAATAAGAAATTAGAAAATAATACTTATGTAGTTATGATAGAAACAGACAGTTGAGTATTAATTCACTTATTTTTTATTTCAAGAGAGTTTACAACAAATAAGAATATATCTGTCAGTTTGGCTGTGGAATTAACGGTGACTACTTGCTCTAAAAATTCAAGTGTGGAATAATTAGAGACATGCTTGATATGTTTATCTATAAATTTGTGTCTATAAGTATTCAAAGCGGGACATTCAAATAGGAAATGACAGAGGTCGTCAAGGCCAACACCACATGAACCATAAAGTTCTTCTGGGGAAAATTGTAATCTCTGACCATTAACTATGATTCTAGGGAATTTTTTTGACATCATCCGGATTTGGGTCATAACTCAAATCCCATTTGAATTTTTTCAATATGGCAATCAAAGTGCAAGAAGGAGGAATTACTATTACCAAGTGGGCTGATTATTCTGTAATATTCATTAAACCTGGAATTTAGTATTATGTCTATATCTTTACTTAGAAGATAATTACGAAAGGCGTCCAGCATGTCCTTCTTATGATATATAATAAAAGATGGAGTTTGATGAACAAGGTGTTCATAGCCAATAAGTGTTAGATAGTATCTTAGATGTGAGAACCAATTATGTGGTGATCCAATATTTTTTTCATCCAAGTAAATTAATCTTAAAAAGCACATCTTAGGCAACCTATGGGCATCCATGTTCAATAAAAGAAACCACCAACCGAGCATTCGGCTAAAAATTTTAAACTGCGTGTGAATCCGTCCAGTCTCTACTCTGACATAAGAACTGGGTGTTTGAATGAGCAATTTTAAAAGTGATTTAAAAAAAGAAAGTTGGGCTTTCTCACATTCATTATAATAAAGTGGGGCCCAAATCTCAGAGAGATAAAGGAGCACACTTTCTGCCATGGATTCGTATAAAACACATCGAGTTTCCCAACATTCAGATCTTGTGGTTTTTAACAAAGAAAAAACAGAAGAATTGGCAGACACAAACCGACCTAAGAAAAATTTAGAAGCAGACCTGAAATTTCCGGAAGAAGAGAGTGGAACGCCAAGATACACATAACTATTAGACATTTTAATTACAGATCTATTAAAAAAAAGATCAATGTATTTCGGAAAACGACCCCCCTTATAGAAAGGAACTACGATAGTTTTAGTTGTATTTACTGTAAGAGAGTTTTCTTTAAAATAATCGGAAAGAACATTTAAGTTATGTCTCGTGCCTGAAAAACTAGAAGATAATAGAACTGTATCGTCAGCGGAGAGAATCATGTTCAATTCCCTCTCAGAATTAATGTTAATTCCCTGGGCCCCTTTTTTGACAAAATAATTAACTATATTGGCCGTGAAAAGTGCGAATAATATCGGGCTTAAAACCTCGCCTTGGAGGATTCCTTCCGAGATATTAATATCCTGAAAGTAGTCCACCCCTTGCGAAATGACCATTGTGACATTATCGTAAAGATTCATAATAACTCTGAGGGTCTTCCCACAGATACCAAAATTGTATAATTTTTGCCACAATTTCAGATGTGAGACCGTATCAAAAGCTCTTTCTATTGTCGAAAGTAGATTACGATGGATTAGCCAAGTTAGAAGAGGGAAAGACTCCCAAAGCAAATTTTAGGGGCGGTTACCTGACAGTTTTAAGAAAGAGAGGTAGACCAAAACTTCCAAGAAGAAAAGCCGTCGAGGAAGACTATGAACTGGTGGAATAGGATGCTCTTGACAGAAAGACTTGGAGCGACCGTATTGCAATGCTTAAGTTTTGTATTTTCAAAAAGAGTGGTTTTCCATCTGTACAATTAATATTCAAGAAAATTCCAAAAAAAAAAACCAAAAGCAATTGCGTAAAGTCGCACTTCAACCATTCACTTATTTATTTATTTTTAATGACTGAGTTTGCCATAGAAAACCTCAACGTTTGGAAAAATCCTATTAAAAATATATATGGGTATATCAAAAATAATAAAAAATATATATAATAAATAAAATATATAATATATAATTATATTAACTTTTATAATTACTAACATTTTTCTAAGATAACTCCAAATTACTTATAGTAAATCCTAATAATTGCTTGTTCCTACAAATGGCAAATTGAATAAATTATAAAAGGAAAAACAGATGCTGTTTTATTGTTGAAAAGTTTGAATAAACAACTTCTGTTCTTGTAGTTTTTGCAGTCCGGCCCACACATTTATAATGAAAACGTAATATATATATGAAGTTATACGGGGAAAATTCCTGTTCACATCTCAACAAATGTACACAGTTTCATGTAAATATTTTTACATATTATAATGTACAATGTAAACCAGTCAAACTAGGTAATCTAATGATCGTAGACTTATAATGAAATTGTTGAAATATGAAATCTTATTATATTAAACTGTCACTAGTTTTACACATAAATTTTTATACAATACTTCGTTAGATTTTTTAAATTGCATTTGACTTTTACTTTCCTTTGATGATTTAAAAGAAAGTTTAATGCCCGGCCTTTAATGCAAGCGGTCCGGATTAGATTTCTGTGAGGCCACCAAAATTTGTATTAGTGATTTCCAAATTAGACGTATCTCTGGTGCGCATTTGAATGCGGAGATTCTTCTCAAAGTATCTGGAATTTATTAATGATATAGGATCTATGAGAAGTTGGTGAAGACAAGGTTACTCTACGCCGCTGAGGTATGGTAGAGGGGTTCCTTAACAGGGAAGTTGCAAGAAGTTGCAAGTAGTGCAGCGTACGGCCTGTTTAGCCATAACTGACGCGATGAGAACGACACCGACATCGGTACTGAAGATGTTGTCGGAGCTAACTCCGCTTCAGTATGTGGTTGTGGGCGAGAATGAGATGTTATGGAGAATGGGTGAGAACCTTTTGGGGGGACCACAGTAGGACCAAGGATAAGATTTGGCAGGTGAACAAGATTAAAATTGACGAGACGAGCAAGAAATGGGGATTTGAGAGGGATTTGAGGGTTAGCATCAGCAGTTTGGGTGATAATATCCTTACAAGCCTTGTTATCCTTACAAGGCGGGTAACGGCATTATTTGCTGCTATTCGGTTGGCTCTAGACAGAAGGAAACTGGTCCGTCAGGAGCGGGCGCATGGGTGCAGGAATCAGACTGGGGGAGATCTGTGGTCTTGTGTGGTATGGCCACTATCTTCCAGGCTGAGGTCATGGGCATTATTGAATGCTGCTCCCTTGCGGGGAAGAAATTAAAGAGGTGCGGATATTTTCTGATTGTCAGGCCGCACTGAGGGCTTTGAGCAAGCCGTGTTGGAGTTCGTAATTGGTGGGAGAATGTAGGAGAAGGCTTAATACCTTAGCTCAGAGGGGCAAAATGCAGCTCCACTGGGTATTCGGACATGCGGGAATAGAGGGCAATGAGAGGGCGGATCGGCTGGCTATGGAGGGATCCTTCTTACCTTTCTGTGGTCACGAGTCAGCCCTTTCACTGTGATAGACAGAATAGACACTGGGAGACGAGGGTTTTGGAGAAATCCTGAGAGGGCACGCAGGGGTGCCTCCAGCTAAATGATTTATGAAAGGGACTAAGCAGGGGGCTTCAGGCTACCTCCGGTCCCTTAGTAGGATAGGACTGAGGCCCTTGGTGGTTGTAGTGACTGGACACACATGGGTGTCTAGTCATTTGCATAATATAGGGAGGACGTCTAATCCTATGATAGAGTTAGGGAAACGGTACATCACTGTTTATGTCAGTGTCCCCGTTTCGCTGGTACTAGGTTTCGAGTATTTTGGAGGACATCACTCTCGCAGGACTGCCTGGGAGGGTTGGAGCTGAAAGATATTTTAGAATATTGTAGACAAACCGGTACACTACCGGGGGAGTTTAATTAAGGGGATGAATTGGGGGGGATAAAAGCCACATAGGCTTAGGTCCCACGCCATAGGCACTCGGTTATATAATAATAATAATAATTGATTAATTTGATAATAATTGATTAAATGATAAATGGGCATGTGGTGAGAATAAGCGAATAAAGTGAATGGACCTTTCTATGTATATATATAAGAGCAACCTGCCTATAGTTGGAAGATCTGTGCAAAGATAGAATAGAATAAAATGAATCTATAATATGTTATGATTTGAGTTTTCATCAAAAATAAGTTTTTAGAATCTATGATTTCGAAAAAAATGTTTATAGCAATTGCTTTGTCTGTATGTGAGTGATTCTGCGTGTAATATGTCTCTGAAATTTTCTGTGTAATATTCCTTTCTATTTTAAAAATGATAGTTTATAAGCTTATATACATTATTTTAACATAGTATTTTTTTAGAGTGAAGATTGAGGCTTTCTGCTCCCACAGAAGTAATATTTTTTCAAATCAAAGTTTGAAAACTAAATACTCGTACGTTCATTAGCACATTATTTCGTAGATAGAAAATTAAGTTCAGAGAAAATTATTGAAGCCATTTTTGAGAAATAGCAAAACTCATTATAAATTAGTTCTTCCGTTTGACTATGTGGATCATACAGTGTGGATATCATGATGTTACCTATCTAAATGCCAATTTGGGCGTCCTATGACGATTTTTCTTTTTTACTTAAACTTACTCTTGGAAAGAGGAAGTATTGCGACCGTGTCAAATTTGCGAGATTGAGTTATCACCGGGAAATATATGATTTAAGGTTGCCTGAACACGAAAAGAATGTTTTTAGGGTGTGTATGTGAACAGCATAGCTCAAAATTGATAAGTAGCAGAAAGTTCAAAATTTACATTCTGTATGGGTATCAACATGAGTACCGACAGGAATTTATCTGTCAAAAATTCCTCAACCAAAAGTACCACTTTACTGTGAATAGATTTTCCAGTTTTAATTTTTACGCGATTTTCTTTAAACTTTGTATGTTAATTGTTGTGGTTGGGTCCGGCAAAGCTGGAAAACATTTTTGTGGTCATCGACCAGTGTTAGACGGTCGCCCATCATCAGGATATTTTTGTTAAAACAATGCGATAACACAGACTTGCACAGAGCAAAATTAGTTAATACACTTATAGAGTGTATGAATCCTAAAACTCATAACAGAGAGATTTTAGTGAAAAGAACGCGAAGAACTGATGAATCCGGCTTAGTAAAATCGTGCCTCGATTCATGTACGTATTTTGATTGAAATTATTGTTGCGATGGTGTTTCTAAACGGTATATCAAGTTTCGAGTTGCGATTTTTTTGTTTTTTTTTTTTTTATGAACCATTTTCACATGCATTCACTTACTCACAATCGTATTTCGGCTATTTTGGTTATCTTCAAAGCTTTACAATGGCTTGAGAATAAAGCCACGATAAAGTACGCTTTAGCAACGATAAAGTACGCTATAATGAATATCGTCAGAGAAGTTTCTTTGATTGTAGAAACCAACAATGGGATGGTTGAAGAAATTAGAATTATCTAGAAGATTGAGAATTGATTTAGGCCGAAAAGTTATGATTATTCATCTGCGGGGACGGACCAAACCCCTCGATATCCTCCAAAGCTCCACTTGGCTTAGGCCGAAAAGTTAGTTTGTGTAGACAAAATCACATGCTGTGATAAATGATGAATTATTTATAAACTTAAGCAAGGTGCTAGTAACTTATATTGTTCAAACCAAAAATCAAAGGTGTAAAGAGAGAAGAAGAGTAGAGAAAAACAGATAGATATCTGGGAAAAAAATGGTATTTTCCAACAACCGTACAATGCAGACTTCATACTCTAGAATACAAGCCATTCGCCCATAACAATGGCTCCAATCTGATATGGTAAAAATAGATCATATCTGCACGGGTTTAAAACTATGGCTAGTAAAGAATGTCAGTGCAACCAACTCAGAGATGGCAACACATTATCTACAAGTAACCATTCATCGACAACATTTTCAACATTCATCGACAATCTGATAGCAAATCTACTTAGAACCATCATCATCTTAAGTGGGAAACTCTGGCAGATCTTCACAAGTTAGTGACTTCAAAATATAAAATTTGTAAATTTTATTAAGTCAGTTGATGACATTGATAACCTTAAATGTTTGTTTAGAGTAAATAATATCTACCCTACATAGCACTATTTTGATTATACATATAAATTTATCAGAGATATTTTCCATGATAGACTGCTTCTTTTTGGGGTCATCGCTCGGTATCGAGTGTTCCGTCCATCAACAGGATGTTTTTGTCTAAACAGTATGATTTAGACTTGCACAGAGTGTATCAACTTTGCTCTGTGCAAATCTATGCTATCACACTATTTTGACAAAAACATTCTCACGAATGGTGACAACAGGTGACAACAAAAACAAGCAGCTATCAAGAAAAATATCTCTGATCCTTTCCAGCTCTGCGGTACCAACCACATCAACATATTTTCAAGTCTATTTCTGCCTTTTTATAATTGTCTATGAATATCTGCTAGTGGAAATAGATCCTTCTGGGCTCTACAGAGTCTTACGCTATAAAGCACTGTCTATAAAAAGGAAGGCCGTTATATATAAGTCCGTATTAAGACCAATTATCACGTACGGGAGTGAATCGTGGACTCTGACAAAGGCTGATGAAAATACCCTCATGTATGAGAGAGAAAGATACTGAGGAGAATTTTCGAACCTATAAGGGAAGGTGACAGATGGAGAATAAGGACCAACCAAGAGCTGAAGGAGCTGTGTAAAGACCATGATTTGGTGGTGAAATGTAGTTGGTGTGATATGTGTTGTACGTTTCTAGTAGCGAGTAGTACGAGCGGTTTTGTAAACGGGCTTGTGAGTGTGTATGTTTAAGAATAGAGATAAAAGTATCAGAAATAGAGAATGAGAACCACTTCTAAATAAATAATTTAATTATATATTAAATTAATAAATTTACAAGGTAATTATTAATTGTGAATCTTGAATTAACTTATTTTTTTTATTTACAATCAAAATATATGGACCAGCTCACTAGAGCTTTACACATAGTGGTAAACAGAAGAAAAAGGAAAAAAATTAGAGGTCTTGATAAAGTCGGGGTTTCAGCTTCTAGATGAGGTAGGCTCGCCTATGTGGTAGTGTGATGTTGTTGGTAATGTGTTAAGTGTTAAGAAGAAGCTGTCTGTTAATTTGGTCATGTGTGTGTGTATGTCTGCAATATCGAGTTCTCTATGTATTTGGGTGTTCCTGATAAACCAGGATGCGTTTAGTGCTGTTCGTAGAACTTTGTTCTGAAATGTCTGTAATCGTTTCGTCAATGTGTTACTTGCTGTGATCCAGACTGGGCAGGCATATGTCAGGAGAGGTCTCAGAAGCGTTTTATAGAGTAGTGTGGTACAGGAGTGTTTGAGTGGTGTGTTTCTGTTAATAAGTGGGTAAGCTGTTTCAGTCGGGTGTATGCTTGTTGTAGTTTAGTGTTAATGTGTAGTCTCCAGGTGAGTCTGGTGTCCAGGATCACGCCGAGATATCGCACTCCTCGGTCTTTTTGTTTCCAAGGGACTTCTTGGTTGTTGATATACAGAATACGAAGGTTCTCATTCCAAAATCGTCGCAGAGCGAAGATTTTTGCTTCTGTTTTGGAAACGTTTAGCTTTAGTTTCCATCGCTGGAACCAGTTTGATTTGTATCTAAGGACATCTGTAAGTCAGTGATGCTTCTGTTTAAGTCTGTGTTGGAAGAAGCTAGCATGGTGTCGTCTGCGTATGTGGCTAGTGTCGTTGAAGGAGGTTCAGGTATGTCAGAGCAGTAGAGGTTGAAAAGTATAGGGCTCATGATTGCCCCCTGTGGTAGTCCAGCGAGAATTCGTCGGCTAGTACTGTATGTGCTGTTAAGTCTTACTTGGGAGGTTCTGTCTTGTAGAAAAGATCCAATAATGTGAGTAATATAATCAGGTGCGTTTGTGTTTCTAAGTTTGTAAAGTAGTCCAGAGTGCCAAACTGGTCAAATGCGGCTGCTACGTCTAGAAAGACAGCTGCCGTGTATTTTCTGTCCTCAAAGTTTTGTACAATGTGTTCTGTGATTCTTTTAAGTTGATGTACTGGGGAATGTCTTGGTCTAAATCCGAACTGATGAGGTTTTTGTAAGTAATATGATTACTGTACTCACCATCTTCAGGGTTTGCTTGGTAGCTGTCCGTTTCTTCTTGGGCCCACTGCAACACGACGTTTGCTTTCTTTTTACTCATTTTGATGAGTGAACTGGGCTGTTCCCGTCTTCTCCCTTTTTCAGGGGTCGTTCGTTTTACAGTTGGATTGTTTTTCACGTTTATAAAGTTTTTAATCACTTTAATAAAAAAATGTATTTAATTCAGAGAGCCAAACTTAGAATGTTGATCTTAAACTTGATCATATGATTCTGAATTAACTTATAAATGCAA
>JAAEAF010011346.1:0-31018 GCA_011037195.1 Triatoma infestans
ATTTTTTTTTTTTTTTTTGCACTATAATAGATACAGAAGATTTGAAATTTAACGTCTTAGTTTTCTCCAGAACCCCATAAAATAATTTTTATAAAATATTTCACATTAAAGTCACACATTTATAGCTGCGCAAATAGTATACTAAGTTTAAAGAAAATCGTCTTAGCCATTAAAAAAAAAAAAAAAAACTTGAATCATTAATGTCGGATTTGGCCATTTCTTCAAATTTGGAATGATAGCAAAATATTTAATTTTATCTGGTGATACAACCAAACTGAAGTTATTATACATTTAGACAGTGGTCAACCTAATCTCTTTCTCTACCTGGTTACCTGGTGGGCGATTCTAACTTTCATAGTGGGCGGTAGGAGTTTTTTTTTTTATTATTATTATTTCCCCATATATCGAATTGCTAACAACTTTGCCGAGAGTGATTTTTTTTTTTTGTTTTTAAATATATTTTTTCAATTTATTTTTGAATTTTATTTCTTAGGTTTGAATTTAGTTTTAATAATTCATAGGAATGTATCTCTAAGTATACTCGGGGATGAGGGAATAGTGAATCAGTTCTGTAAAACAAAGGTACGGGTGTGTGTATTACGAGGTTGGGTGCACATAACGAGGAAGGGACTTATCAACGGCTATCACTCAGTCTTTGAACTATAATCTGCAGAGGTGGGCGGTAAGGAAATTTCAACATCATCACGGATACAAAAATGGGCGATAGATATTAAAAGGTTGACGACCACACTGCTTTAGTGAAAAGCTGAACGTTACTGTACTCCTAGAATATCCCTAAAAAGTAATTTTTTTTTCTAAAAAATATCTCAAATAAAAGTGATAGGCATTTATGTGTAGTAGATAGTATACGAAGTTTAAAGAAAATCGTTGGAACCATTTTCGATAAATGGCGAATATCCCTGGGGGCGGGATGGGGAATCATTCATATTACCTTCCTGGTTGTTGGATTCCGACAAAGGAGACATTTCAGCGGAATAACAAGTTTGGTCCTTCTTGTGTTTTATTTGTTTTTGCAATATTTTATTCATACACATAATATATAGCTAAAATCTTTTCTTTTTGTCAAACTCAAAGAACCTCGAAGCATATATTTTCAGTTTCGAAAATTTACAGGATCCCAGTCCTTTCTCTTACCAGGAATAAAAGAAAGTAAAAAATATACAATTTATTATTCAATTTAATATTGTTTATCCTTTCTTACTTGATAGAATTTGTAAGAGTTTTCCATTGGATGATTAAAGAGGAAAATGTACCAGTGTCCTGCTTACCTGTTGGCCGTACGTCCTTGTTGTATTAGCTGTGATTATAATATAAAATGGTTGGAGGAGGGGAAATTGTATCCGTGCAAGATGTGTCTTTACTCCCGAAAATATCTGTGTCGTTTAATCACTTATTCAAGACGGTGCTCATTTTAACTGCTATACAATTGTCTTCAACCTTATTTAGTTTTTTAGTTTTATCTTCTTTTAATTCCCTAATTTGGTCTTTGAAATTGTTAACATTTTTATGTAATTACTTTAACATACATAGTTTTTTTGTTTTGTTTTTGTTTTTAAAGTATTCTGAATTTGTAAATATTTTTACATGATTTGACACAGAGATTGTAATCTCCAATTGTGTCGTTTTAATTGTGTGTGGATTTGTTTAATTAAACTCGTTATTTGAAATAGTTTTATTACGTGTACGTGTAACTTTCGCTTTTAGGTTCCTTTTCATTTTCAGACATGCATATTATGACAATAATTTCCGCCAGTCTATCGGACAATTGTCGTTTTTTAAATCTGTAATCCTACTATAACAGAATGGATTTTAAATGTTTCATATGTGCAGCTGTAGATCATAGAATCTAGCTAATCCAAGTTTGAAGAATACCGTTGGAACCATTTTCGAAAAAAATTGAAATTCCATTCATTAAAATTGTATTCCGGCTGAGCGATTTTGACCAAACCTTTTTTGACGTTTCAAACACCCAATTTCTATAATCCACACTGTCGATCGAGTGGGGATTATAGAAATTTTTTTGGAAACTCAGTTTAAAAAAAAAGATTTAAATAATTTCACTGATGGGAATTTCACTTATTCTCTGGCGGGAAGTTTTCTCTTTTATTTATCTAATGGGAAATTAAATAATTAAAGTAATTCATAGAGGTAAATTTTCAATTCATTATTCTCTTAGGTTCTCCTTAAAATATTTCTTCATATTTCTATTTGATGCAATTAAAGGATAGAAACAATTGAAGATTGATTAAAGAAGATAATTACTGTTCTTAAGTATAATAAAAAAGTAAATTCAACTTTCAACCCAGAGACAATGAAAAGAACTGTTTACGCAGAAGAATAAGAAAAATTAGCTAGTACAATAAAGTTGAAAATACTGGTAGCGGGAGGTTACCTTACACTGGTCATATGAAAGTGAAAAAGTACCCTTTCCACTATCTTATCTCACATTATATCTTTACTATGACTGTACACGGCTCTGTAGCACACTCATTTCGGTTCAAGAAATTTTGGTCACCTCTGAGATAATATAAGTGTTAATATATATTTTTTTTTAAATAATTACCATACACTAGTGATTCATAATCATAATTATTATAATTGTTTTTTGTATTTTATTTAAAACATTATGTCCTATAGATCTCCCCAGGAAGTACTTTTCGCTCCCAATTAATGAAGCGGTGTTCTGTTTTTGGGTCCTTCGACTATTTATGTTTTTCTTTTATTATTATTATCAAAACGGGTACCCAAAGGCGCGGGACCTAAGCCTATGTGGCTCTTATCCCCCCGATACCCCCCGTAACCCCTTAATTAATCTCCCCCGGTAACTTGCCGGTTAATCTGCAATATCCCAAGATATCCCTAAACTCCAACTCGCCCAGGCAATCCTGCGGGAGTGGTGTCCTCCCAAATATACGAAACCTAGTTCCAGCGAAACGGGGCACTGACATAAGTAGTGATACACCGTTTCCCTAACTCCGTCATCACAGTTCTGACAAATGGAACTCCGCGTCCTCCCTATGTTAAACGAAGTGTGTCCAGTCACTATCCCTATCAAGGTTCTCAAACCCGTCCTACTAAGAGACAGGAATACGCCGGAATTCCCTGCTGCTTGCCTTTATAAATCTTTTGGCTTGGAGGCACCCCTGCGTGTCCCCCCAGCGTTTCTCCAAAGCTCTCGTCTCCCAAAGTCTAATCTGTTTGTCGCGAAACGTCTTTGTAACGGCCAGGGCTGGTTCAGGACCATAAAATGGTAATGACGATCCCTCCCTGGCCAGCCGATCCGCCCTCTCATTGCCCTCTATTCCCGCATGTCCGGGTATCCAATAGAGATGCACCTTACCCCTCCGAGCCAAAGCGTTAAGCCTTCTCCTACATTCTCCCACTAATTTCGAACTCCACCAAGGCTTACTCAAAGCCCTTAGTGCGGCTTGACTATCGGAGAAGATCCGCACTTCCTTAAACTCTCCTAGCCACTCCTCCACAAGGTGGCAGCATTCAATGATGCACACCACCTCAGACTAGAAAACACCCAAGGCCACCGAACTCCCTCTATCCAACTCCTGAAACCATGCTCCCGCCCATGTTTTTCTTTTAATTTAATTTATTTTTTTTTTCAATCGCATCACATTATCTGTAATTATTGGGCAGTGTTCATTCGTTGCAGATTTCCCGGACAGGAAGCTATAAGGGGAGAAGAAAATCTTCTATGATTTCTAGTCTCTATTCCGCGATTTCCGCACTCCCATCAATGGTACCACTCGAAATCACTCGCCACTTTCTTTTTGTCCTTCTTCCATTCTGAGTTTTTTTCTCTTTCCCTGCCTTTCGAAAATTTCTTCTTCCTTAATAGATATGTAATTACCTAATATCTGAATATTTAATATCTGTTTGAGAGGTGTCCAGTTCGAGTCCCGCGTATAACTGCTAAATTAATATTAGTTTAAAAAAATGTTAATGGTAAAGTATGTGCTTCCGCCCCGGTCTGTTTAACCGTTAAAAAAAATCTGTCTACAGTATTTCAAACTCGTCAGCTCTATTTTATACAAAAATGATTTTCTATAGAGACCTTCAGATAGAATTAGAAATGACGTGGAGCCATGTTGCTCTTATTGTTCCTTTGATTGTTTTTACTATTTTATCCACAGATGACACCTTGTGTTGATAGATATTGCGATTCATGCTGAATGAAATAATAATGTACTAAAAGGTTAAAAAATAATTTTTAATTATTTGAATAAAGTAAATAATTACTTTTCGTGTTTTCTTTAATAAAAGGTATTAATTTAGATTTATTCTTTTCATTAATTTAGCAATTTTAAATTAAATTATTAAAATGGAAAAAGGGTTTTTAAATTTGTTACAATTTTATTAAAAATCTGCTTAATGGCAAGTGGATTACAACTAGATGATATACACGTATGTGAACAAAGTGTACAGAAAAGGAAATACATTTGTGAAATGAATGTAAAAAATATAAAATGCTTGGATAGGTAATTGTAAATGACTACTGTGACTGGGCAGGGCTTATATGTCAATGCCCTTACTCTACGTGATAGCCTATCTGTATAGTTCCCTCACCTCATAATGTCCTGTGCCTTATATGTATATATTTCTTATTACATTTTACACCAAGCAATAAAAAACTTTAGAAAACAAATTGGGTCACAACTTCATGTTTAAATATCCGTTTAATTTCTTGACTTTTATTATAGTGTTTTTGTTACCTCATCAATTATCTAGCTTTTGTGTAATATTGCAACGTTTATTTTTCAATTGGATAACAGTTAGAAGATGATATTCTTCCTTTTAATTTATTTTTATGCTATCATTGCTGCAAATTATTAATACGAAGTAATTATTAAATTTTAATATTTGGGTGTATGTTAGGGCAATCAGAAATTTAGAATTATTATGTTCACCACGCCCACATTTGACATATTCACTTCTACACTGTGATTGGTTAATTATTTATTTGAAAAAACAGTAAGATTTTTTGACTAATTTCGCATTTGTAGGTATTTTATAAATTATCAAATTGTGCAATAAAAATTTAAAATTAAAAAAAAAAAATGCAAAATAAAGTTATTTCCTATTATTTACTCATATTGTTTATTATTATATAAAATTATGTGACTTATAAAAAGTAAACTCCTGAATTTTCATTCCATTGTTGAAAAAGTAAGCAAAAGAGAATTAGGCAGAAATGCAAGATTCAAGTCCGCCATTTTGTATTTTACAGTTTACACTAAATGGAACAAAATAAAATTGATGTTAAACACAAGGAATTCATAATATTCAGTTAGAAAACTTTTCATAGACCTGAAGTTTTTAGCTATCCATTTATTGTTCTTAACTTTGTTGTATGTGGTGCAGTCCACAAAGTATTGAACGAGTACTATTAAGTTGGAAAACTACGCATGAGCGAATCTAATCAAAATCTAGTTTCTCACAACAACATCAAAACGTGTGTTTCCTGTGAAAACTCGTTATTGAAAATTTGACACGATTACAATACTTCCTTTTGCTAGAGGAGTAAGCGAACGTAATACTAACAACAGAAAATTCTCTTCTCTTTAAATAAATAGAACACTTTTATCTAATTTTACCATTTTTTTCGAAGAACTAAGTTTTACATATAGTTTAAAAGGGGTCTTCCCGATTTCTCATTTTTGTAATGGTAACAGGATTTGATTGGTATAGCTCGTCAACCTAGTTGTGAAACCTATGGGCGGAGTTAAATGACGTCATTGCAGAAAGCTTTGCAATGGGCGGACTTAAAGGCGATTTAAGTAACACTAGTCAGCAACTGGTGAACTGATGAAACACACAATGCACTTAAACACAATGATATATTTGGCGTTACTTTTAAAGAGAGAATAGAATAAATTGAGGATGGTGTGACCGAGTGCAGGTGATGATGTAGTGTGATGAATGTACAGTGGCAGCGTTCATGGCTAAGTTAAGTATGGCTAGCTTATGGAATCTTTCAAACTTTGTCTTTGAGACTTGTTAATATCTTGAATTTAATCTGGCGACTGTTACATTACTAGACTCTCATATCATCAGAGACATTTTCGGTGGTAGCCTGCTTCATTTTGGGGTTCATCGACCGGTTTCACAGTGTGATAACACAGACTTGCCCAGAGCAACTTCAGTTTATACACTCAATAAGAAGAAAGGAGTGTATAAACTGAATTTGCTCTGTGCAAGTCTGTGTTATCACACTGCCTGCAAACGCATCCTGAAAATGGGCGAACGCCCGAAACCGGTCGATGACCACAAAATGAAGCAGACTACCACGGAAAAATGTCTCTGATGCTTTCCAGCTCTGCGGAACCAACCACCACAACAGACTCTCATATTTTTGGGTTTTTATCTCCCTTTCTCCTAGCACTTGGTGGAAGTTAGAGGTAGCTTAAAAATTAAATCTCATTCTCCAATACATTGCAGTGGGCGGTGACAAGAAGTAAATCATACTTGAAGTGCACTTGAAGGCATAATGGTGGCGCCTCGTTATGGCTATTAATGGAACTATTGAATCCAGATTTTGTGTGGCGAGTTTGTTGGCTTGATTCCCTTACATTTTCCTTTGCAATTCCTTATGAGTCTAATTTTCTATTTTCTCTGCTTAGGAAAAACGCAATTTTTCTCTTTCTTTTTTTTGAGGAAGTTTTCCATTTTTGACAGATTTTCGAAATTAGTTTCACTAGAAATGCTTGTATTGAGATTCACCTAATGTAAAGTTGTTTTTTTTTGTAGAGCTTCATCTATTGTTGAAAGTATGTCAGTTGAAATTATTTGAAATTTCTGGAAGTAATGCGAATGTTTTCGCCACAATTTTTTTGGTTTTTTTATTATTTCCTTCTTAATGTCGTGAGAGGATGTATTCCCGTGTGTCACATTTTATAGGAAATGTATGTTTTGAGGTGTCCTTGAATATGAGTTGTTTCTTGAGAATATTCTGTGTGTATGTGTCATGAACAAAATATTTCAGAAATGATGAAATCGCTGGCATCTCAAACTTAATGTTCCTTTTTAGGTATCGCCAAACTGACGTTAAGGTTTCGGTCAAAATCCATTAACCGGAAGTGAAGTGCGTCCTTATCAACTTTTATTTTTATCGTGATTCACTAGAAAAAAACTCTAGATTTTCTGTAAACTTCATATACTATGTGTATAAATACTTATCTGTTCCATTTCCAACATTTCTTCCCAAGAAAATTGAAATTTGGTGGAAGGATCCGTGGGAAACTGCAACTTTCCTCTTATCTCTAAAGTGCCATTTAAAAGTAATGAATGTATATTTCTTTCTGTTATTTGTATACTTATTAAAGTACATATAGCAACGTTAAATTTCCAAACTTAAATAACTAATGATTAACTGAAGTGCAAATTTATAGAACAGATTTTTGAGTTTCTAAAAAAAGTCTCCTTCTTTAAACTTGGAATGTTTACTGCACAGATATAAAACCTATATTTATGTCAGAAACTTTTTGCGATGTAAATTGATTTTTTGAGTATTCTGAGGAGGCCTTTATAATTATATTTTAAAAAGTTAATATGGTTAGTTGAACATTATTACCGCTTGGTAGCTTTGAAGTGAACTTATTTGGTAGTCTGCTGGACTGCTATGTAATCACTTCATGTATACCTGCCATTGGTAGGTTTCTTTACGTTCATCAACTCTTTATTTTACGTTAAGTCAGTTGTAATAATAAATGAAGTAAGAGAAGTCTTATGAATGTTACATATCCGAATTTTAACGTAGAATACGATATTTTGGCTGACATTATTTGGTAAAAAAGATGAACGAACGTTTTTCTCACATGAAAAAGCGAATGAACGTTTTCTCATGGGTGGGAGGTTCAAAAACGTATTCTACGTATGTTGCAACTGTCAAATAACAGATACCCGTTTGAATTTTTTTATTTTATTATTACCCTGATATAAACCAGTTTAAATGTAGACCATTTATCAGATTATTTATTAGATCCTGATAACCTAACCTGACACGAAAACAAGAACATTTTTTGAGAAGGTATCAAATGTTAGTTGTATAATCGATTTTTTTATTTTATTTTTTTATTACTAGTTGTTGTTAAAAGAAAAGTCATTTTTCCCAGTTAAGATATCGATTTCACTTTATTGAAAGCATCATCCTTTTTGTATTTCAAAAATAATATATTATATACATATAAAAATAAGAATTCTCCAACATTTGTAATTATGAAATTATTGTATTTATTAATGTATGATTCCATAAGTTTGGTAATTCGTGTCTCGTATTCACCTAGTAGAAGTTACTTGTTAAGTTAAACATTAACGGTTAACTAATACTGTATTTTAAGTTTTCGAAATTCAAGAGACGATTTTCTAAATTAGGCCATCTTATTGGGGTGAAATTCTCTAATTTGTATTTACATATATTCTCTAAATTGTATTCTACATATTTGAGAATTTCATATATATATATATATTTTTTTTTTTAATTTTTATTGTTATTTACAACAGCATAAGTGCCATAAGTAAATATGTGTGAGTCATTATAAACAAAAAAAAGGAGTAACTACCCAGTGGTAGTTGCACTCTTAATAAATATTGTTACTGTTGGTTATCTTCAGTGAGCAAGTCTCTTGGCCATTGACGTTTCGAGGCGAGAGGTTCCGAGATGAAAGACGACGCACAAGAGGATTGTGATGAGAAGTTTATATTATATCGTGTTTTAATAAGTTCTTGTAGGAAGGGTATGTCTAAGTATGGTAGATTGTTTCGTTGGAGACCATAGTAGGGAGCGTTGACAAAGGTTTGAACGCTTAGTTGAATCCCACAGTTCAGTTCCGTATGCCCAAAACAGATTTTAAGATGGCTGTATAGGTGAGTGTTTTGTTTTGTTGTATGAGTTTCGATCGTTTTGTCCATAAGTCTTTTGAGTAATCTGAATCGTGTATTAAGTTCATTTCTTTTGAGTCGTGTATGTGGGTTCCATGTAAATCTTTTGCCAATGTAAAGCCCAAGGACAATATCAGTAGGAGGTAATGGGATTCGGGAGGAGAGGTAATATGTCGAAGTGTAAATGTGACATGTTGACATTTGTTTTGTTTAATTTGACTGACTCTCCAAGTTTTGAATCCCTGATGCTTCAAGAGATGATAGATGGTTCTGTAGCGGTCTATGGGATATTACTGGGTCACTATGGGTAGAAAGGATGGCAGTATCGTAACTGTATCCGGGTGAGTTGGAGTATCTGCAGATTATACTGCGAATTATTAACAACATAGATTATAGTTATCAGCCACATCGATTATACAACATCTGAAAACCATTATAGAGAATGTTAATTTATTTTTTCAATTATTAAATTTACATTGCTCTGAAATGTATAATGATGTTGTGGCATACAGTGGAATGGTTGTTTCATTATACCTTGCAATTGAATGAAAAACATATAAGTTCAAAGTATAACAGATAGCATTGGTAAGTGATAAATTTGAGAGATAACATTTCAGAGAGAATCTTAATATGTTTAGGTAATCAGACTAATTTGATAAATCTTAAAATTAAAAGTTTTTCTTCCGAAATAAATTTGGAAATAGCAAAGATTAGATGGAATATACCTGGTTTTTTATAACAGCAAAACAGAACTATCCAAACATCTGTTTAAACGTTTTGATTGATCAAATCTTCAGATAGTGTCAACGACCTTATTAAAAAAAAAATTCTTTTATTAGGTATTTAATCTTGCTTCTTTTCTGTTTATCTTGCTTTTTAAAAAACAGTCTTCATTTATACTAGTTTCTTCAACCATTTCATTCCTTTATCCATTTTATTATACTAGTATATATAAATAATCCAAAAGGAAAAAAAAAATAAATAAAAAAAATCATAATAATAAAGCAAACCGGTCAATCTAGTCTTGGTTAGAACTGGTTTTCTACCTTCAACTTGGAATGGTTTTTTTTTTTAAATATTTGATGGTTAGAAAAGATTTTTTACTGATGATGCAGTGAAATGACAAAGAAATTAGATGAAAATATGCGGGTGGGTGGGAAATTTATTATTTTCTTACTGTTTATTCACTCAAACTTGAAATACAACTTCAAATAGTATTATGTGATTTTATTAGCCTTATCTTCTGGTTTTGTAAAACAATTTTATTATATTACCAATAGATAATCAGTAATTTCACCTTTGCTGTATATTTTGTCTTTAACTGAAAGTTACTAGCTTATATATTTATATAGAGCTATATATGTATAAGCCGTGATATTTGATTACACCTAACCCTCTTGTTTTATAACCACTTACAATTCATGCTAGTTACACTTCCCTGTGTCTTTTTTACAGCTGATATGACCTTTATCAATTGCCATTATTTACTTTTCTCTTTCAATTTTGACAGAAAAGACAATTTATATTTATAACTCGATTTTTCTTTTAACCATTCTTTCCAAAGTATTTAATTAAATTGAATTATGAAATCATTTATATTAAGAGGAGATAATTTTGAAGCTCAAATATTTTTTTTATAAAATATCTGTTTCCAATGTAAAGTATGTATGTTAGTAAACAGTTTAATTTGGAATAAAAAAAATCTGGTGTGAAACACTCACACAACTTTCTCTTACTCCAGTTCTCAAAATTATAATTGACAAATTTCATAGTTTGTGTACCAAATTTGAATGAAAATCGTCGAAAACTGAAAAAACTGTTCAGTAAAAGCGCCCTTCCGGTTTACTAATTTTCTTGAGACTGAATTTCAGCCATCTATTTATTTCTAATTAATTATGTATTGGGAAAAAGGTGAATGTATTAATCCTATGAAAGCCACTTTAGAGAAAAACATAACCCCACCCCTTCCCCTAAAAGTGCCCTCAAAGAATTTTCCCAAAGAAATTTTAAATTAAAGATGTAATCTTTGCATGTTTAATTTATATACGAAGTTTCAAGAAAATCGTCGGAGCCATTTTTGAGAAACTTGCGAAAAAGAGAATAAATCATTTAGTAAAGTGGTAAAGTAAACGCACTTCCGGTTATCCGAATTTTTTCAAACTTAGAATTTCAACAACATATTTAATTCTAATTAACTTTATTTAGATGACAGAATTGTCTAATAAACTGAAATAGCCCTTTAGATGGAAACCTAACTCCACCCCTCCCCCAAAAGTGCCCTTCATTGCATTTTCCCGGAGAAATGTTTCAAATAAAAGTTGTAGCTCTTTAAATATGTGGTTGATATTACAAGTTTAAAGAAAATCGTCGAAGCCATTTTTGAGAAAATTGCAAAAATGTAAAAAATCCAACTAGTAAAGTGGTACTTCCGGTTGAGGAATTTTTATAGATAACGTAGTGTCAGATCCCATGGTGACCTCTAAACGGAATATCAAGTTTTCAACTTTCTACGGTTTTTCGTTTTTGAGCTATGCTGTTCACATACACACACGACCACACACCAGACCATTTTTTCTAAAAACCACTTTTTTTTGTACTCGACCTCAAACGGATATTTCCGGTGATACCTCGATATGAGAAAATTTGACAACGATTACAAACGTCTCTTACTAGGAGTAAGAGAAAGTAATAAATTAGAATTAATACAATAATAAATTTCCAACAAACTGAAAGTTTTATAGTTAAGCGGCCCCCTAACAAAAATAGTCATGTCGGGACATGTCGGTTCTCTGCATAAAAGGCCGATAGTTCTAGAACGTGATACATTGTAGACAAGAAGAACGCGTGAAAGTGATAGGTTTATATATGTTTAGTTAGGGTTACAAATATAAAGAAAAACGTTAGAGCCATTTCCAAGGAAATCCCCCTCCCCCCAAAAAACACCGAAACCTACTGTGTGAAGTTTCCATTCCCATTAACCGATTTCTTCAATTATTATTATTATTATTACTATACGTTTGTCGAATAATGATTTTTCTCGGAAAATAGTTCCCAACAAAAGTAATATGTCTTTGAATTCAATAGTTGTTGATATTATTATTTGTCTTGGGAAGGGACCAAACTCTATCCTATCCAAAGCCTCACTGGGTCCATATAACTACTTGTAAGAAAAACAACAACAAACTGGGTCTAGAACAACAATCCAGACACGGGACTAACCATCTAAGGTTCATTACAGTCCGAAAAAAACGGACAATAACCTTAAAGGGAAATAGTCTAAGCTATTCCACAAACATCCTGTTCCGACCAAAGATCCTGAACCGAATGTTTTCACAACCCAAACAATCTGTCATAAGATAGCTGGGTGTTTCTTCCTGTGTCTTACGGACTCTATAAAAGGGGTTTGGCGTGGCTCCTTAAACCACGATGCCCAATAAGGGATCCAACTAGATGTCTGAGAGAGGTCCGAGAAAGACACAGCAACATCCCACTAATAGCCTGTGCAAACCCCCAATGAGCATTTTAGACTGCCGACAACTTATTGAGCTCATCCATAGGGATGAATGAGGTGAAACTATCCATTACTGGAAACTTAACAGACGTGTGCCTAAAAACACACCAATAACAGGCTCGGGGCCAATGAAAGAGAGAGAAGCGCCTAATGTGGCAAACCTATATATATATATATATACCTTCTCATTCCCAAAAAAAATCCCATACGACCTGGTACCCAGTTAACAAGTACATCCTTTAAAGAATAAATTTCTTCCAGTATTTAGAATATATATTGTAATTAGCTTTATAAATCGAAAGACACTTGGATTTTTAAGAAGAGTTTGGCTATGTACGGTGAAAATTCGTGGGGGATAATCCTCCTACATTTAGGTGCCATTCCAATATCATGCAAGTGCCTATTTATGGTAGAGTGAGACACTCCTAATCAGCCAGCAGGTTTTCTAATGCTTGTTCGAAGATCAGCTTTTGCAGCTTCTATTAAAACAAGTGGGTCAAGGGACCGTGGATGATCCGACCATGCCTTACTTTCAAGGCTCATAATATATCCTTCCCTGAAATTTTTAAACCAATACTTTGCAACACTGATTGACAAAGCATTGGTCCCCTTAACTTTACAAATTTTTCGAGCTGTAAAGCATTTTTTTAAATTATGCTTAATATCGACCGAATTTCAAAATTTAATTCACTAGTGTTCTATTTTTAAATCAAATCATACGGTCAAAACTCGACTAAATATACTGTTGCTTCCTGAACATTGAAGGTTAATTTAATTCTTTTGGAATGCTATATAGAAAATTATTCACAGCAAAATGTATATTACTTTCTATTTGATAGGTTGTAGAAATACAATCTAAATCAGAACTAGTCATTTTATAAGTGCCAATATTCTTCCTTTTACCATAAAAATAATAATTATACCATATGCGAACCCTTCCTAGTGACATGCCCTCACGTATAACTTACAATGTATGAATCCAAGGTCTGGCATTCTTCCAACACGTGTTAGACATACATATTGGTAGCCCTCTTTTACTCAGGTTTAATGTCTCACACGTGTGTTTATTATCTCATTCTTTATCAGCTGTTTGCTTATTATCTTTTGTAGCGCATGTTTCAGTGACTTATCAACACATATTCGTTTTTATATAGAAAAAAAGGGGGAAAAAAACTTTGTATAGATGAACTAAAGAGATTTTTGTGAATTGTTAAATTACTAAGAATTAAAGGGAGCGTTTTCAATATGGCAGAGGATTTTAGATTATAACGTTTGGATTTTGTTTATATTGGATAGTTTAGCTGCTCCATAGAGTTTGAGTCCGTAACCTAAAAGAATAAAAAAACAAAACAAAAAACGCACCTTTCTTCACACTTTCCTTCTTTTAAGCATACATAATTGAAATTTCTGGTTCCATAGCAGTTACTGCATGCTCATAGGTCTTGGATATCTATAATCCCTGTTTAAATCATATTAGTTATGAAAATTCTCCTATCAGCCAGAGATGACAGTCGTGATCTGTAAAGGTTTATGTACGGATTATATTTGAGTTACATTAATTATTTTGTAAACTATTGGCATTATTATATACAAACTTCCTCCATGACGCTGCACTTCTATTTAGAACCTAGATCATTCACCACGACCATCATCTTGGTCACAACCTTCTAATTTCTCTTTAGATCTACCTTACTTCTCGAGCTAGCTTGTACCCTTTGACGTTCTCCTCTCTGTGTGAGCTAGACAAGTCTGTCTAACAATGTAACTTGTCGCAATGCATATCTTGGACAGGTTACAACATTTTTGAAAGTTAAAAAAAACAATCTTTGATGTCTTAATTGTTAGACATACAATTGTAAAATCATTAGAATGTATAATAGATCAAATAAATAGAAATAGAAGGAAAGCTAAGCCAATAGGCAAACATTAGTATGTGAATAATAAATTAATTAAAATACAGAATCCATAATCATACACACATTTATATATAAGGTCATGGACTTTGCTTAATTTAGAATTTGTCAAAAACCGAACTGTTCACAAATGCACTATATATCTAAGGTCTTAATAATACACATCGGGTGAAAGGGTGCACCCTTCAAAAAAAGCCTCCTGTATTAGAGGTCTCAAAGGGATTTTAGAGGGTTCCGAAAGACCCTGTTATATATAAATCTGGCATTCTAGAATTCCAAGTTTGAAGAAAAATCAGTTAACCAGATGTGCAATCCATACAATTGGTTTCTGGGAATTTTCTAGAAAACTGATTCACCTATTTTCTTCAAACTTGGAACGATAAATGCTTTGGCGGGATAACATTGATTTTAGTAGTTTTTAGGGTAACTATAAGGTTAGTTTTTGTTGTTAAAATGTTTTCATCTTTGCCTTCGGTAACTGGAACCATTGATTACTATACATATGGTAAGTATATTGATGGTTCTAGATTCAGTGGTTGTGGTTTGGATTGTTGCGTGAACATTTTGTTGAGCCATTGAGTGTTATTTAATTAATTAAAACGCTATTGATTGTGTCTTTATATATACGAGTATGTATTGAGGTGTAATTAAGATATAGAATCAAGTGGTGCCTCCTGGCGGCCTGGAATGTAAAATGAAAGAACTAATAGATAATTTTAGTCTTGAGTTTGTACTGATTAGAAGCGAGCCCCAGTTAAAATTTGGATATTGTCAACATTAATTGGTATTATTTAAAATTTCACTTAATTATACTCAATATATTTATTATATATTATTATATTATAATTAAATAAAATATAATTAATATAATTATAATATAATAATTTAATACTATATATTATTTTACTTTTCTTCTATATGTTGAGTTGGTTAATAATTAATTATATTTTAAATTTTTACTATACTATTTTTGCTTGTTCATGTTTATACTCACTGTATATAATTATTTTGATAAATAAACTTATACTGAATCAAGGTTCAATCAGTCCTATTGTTTTAACTGATTTTAATTATTATTATTAAATTACATACATTTAAAAGATTAAGGAAGTATAATGGAGAAGAACATTTAAAATATATATACACTATTTTTCTACTGCTAATTGAGAAGCATTACTTATAAAATCATTAACCAACATATGATAATCTATTTTTATTTTTTTTTTGGTGTGAACAAAAAGTATTCAGCAAATAATTAATATTGCTAATGATTTACATTAAGTTTTGATGAAATATTTGATTGTTCCTGGAAGATAATTACATTTTGATATTAAATGTCTCATGCAAACATCTAACACCTGGTCGCATCAAGTCGCAACTCAGCAGGCAGGTGCAAATATTTCGCGGCCTTGAGCCCTATCTTCGTTGTTGATTGACCAAATAGGAGAAATACATAATTCCGTCTTTCTTAAGCGGTAGTTGCTTAATTATTGACATCAATTAGTTATTTAATTAATTTTACTTTAATTTTTGTTTATTATTTAGATATGTATTGTTCTGATTTCCAAGGATGTCATAATAGATTATTTAGGTTGCAGTTGATTTAGCTTTAGTGACTTTACACATCTAAAATATCTCTCTTTAAGGCTACTCTTTACATATTACATAATAATGTTCATTACTTTTTACTATAACTGAAAAAGTCACTATTGTTTTGTAAAAAAAACATTTTCTTTTTTAAATAGGCGATGTTAAGGCTTAACTTTATTAATTTTTTTATTTGTTTTTGTTTGTATATTTTAGTTAGGTTTACCTTTTATAAATACATAAAACATAGTCTTTACTACAAAGATGAAGGAGGCAAGATTGTTCTCTCTCACATGCTTGTGGTTTTCAATTGTTCAGTCATTTTTTTTTTTTTCTTCACATTCTTTATTCTTTTATAGTTTTTTAATTTTTTTTATTTTTTATATAAAGTTTCCATTCAGGTATTATCCCAAGCTTGGCGGATTGAGTTATAAAAAAAAGTGGTATTTTCTAATAAAGAATAGGCTGCGCATCTGTGCTTCTTCTTCTTCTTCTACCTAGGCTGGCGCATTCATTCTTTCCAAATAGAAAGCTGTAAAAGATAATAAGAAGTAATTGATGATGAAAATCCCTGAGATTCAATCTAATCATCCTACAAAGATTGGACTCTTTCTTTTTTTTTCCAACAGTTTATTTATGCTTTAAAGATTTTATTTTTTGTATGTTTTCATTCATAATTGTTTGTCTTTACAACGTTAATGAAAACTGATATAAAAGCAAATTAATTTTTAAGAAATAAATTGTAACTACTTGTCCACTTTTTGACTTATCTTACTGAATGGTGTTTTTTTTTTTCTTTACAGTTCTAACCGATTTTCCCAATTTTAAAAAGAGTTTCATTGAACCTGATGTGCTGACTACTAATATATAGACCTATAACAACATTTTCCCAATTAACTAGATATGTAGGGATATGTTTAATTGTAGTTTTTACTTTAAGATTCCAGCTGTAAGTGTAATATTGATTTCAATTATTTGGTAAAACATCCAAGTTTGAAGGAAATTTGTTAGATAATTAGAATTATGTAAAATGAAATAGCAGAAAGTTGTGTGAAATGTTTCAATCCAGTTTTTTTTTTGCCATTTTACTTTCTCTTACTCCTAGTAAGCGGAAGTATTGTAATCGTGTCAAAATGTCGATATCGAGTTTTTACAGGAAATATCCGTTTTGAGGTCCCCTGAGTCCAAAAAAATGGGTTTTAGAAAATGGTCTGTGTGTGTGTGTATGTATGTATGTGAACAGCATAGCTCAAAACTCCATAGAATGTTCAAACTTGATATTCCGTTTAGGTATCACCATGGGATCTGACAGTACGTTATGTGTCAAAATTCCTCAACCGGAAGTACCACTTTACAAATTTTTGCAATTTTTTCCAAAAATGGCTCCAACGATTTCTTGAAACTTGATATATCAACTACACATACAATGAGCTACAACTTTTATTTGAAACATTTCTCCGGAAAAATGCATTTAAGGATACTTTTGGGGGAGTGGTGGGGTAACGGTTTCCTCTAAAGTGCTATTTCAGTTTATTAGACATTATTCTGTCATCTAAATAATGTTAATTAGAATTAGATGTGTTGTAGAAATTCCGGATTTGAAAAAAAATCTGATTACCGGAAGTGCGTTTACTTTACCATTTTACTAAATGATTTTTCCCTTTTTCGCGATTTTCTCAAACATGGCTCCGACGATTTTCTTGAAACTTTGTATATAAACTACGCATACAAAGATGTACAACTTTAATTTAAAACATTTCTCTGGGAAAATTCATTTAAGGGGGAGGGAGAAGGGTTATGTTTTTCTCTAAAGTGGTATCATAGTTGATTATACAATCCAATCATCCAAACAAAATTAATTAGAAATAAATAGATTGCATCGAATTCCGAGTTTCAAGAAAATTAGTTAACCGGAAATGCGTTTTTAATGAACGGTTTTTTCAGTTTTGGTGAAATTCATTAAATTTGGTACACAAACTATAAAATTTGTCAGTTATAATTTTGAAAACTGGAGTAAGAGAAAGTTGTGTGAGTGTTTCGCACCAGATTTTTTTTAATGTTTTGGTATTTGTTACGGACCGTTGTAAAATGGATGTTGAGTTTGTTTTTTTTGTTGTGGTGGTTGGTTCCGCAGAGCTGGAAAGCTCAGAGACATTTTCCGTGGTAGCCTGCTTCATTTTGTGGTCATCATTTTGTGGATGGTTTGTGGAGGCTACCACGGAAAATGTCTCTGATGTTTTTTTTATTTTATTGAATATGTGGATGGGTCCGCAATACTGGATAATATGGATGGTTTTATCCGTCTAGCATATATATTTCTTATATTCCTGACCGGTTTCAGATTTTCATTTACAGTCTGAGCAAATTTATTCGTGTAGAGCGCTCATTTCAACGGATTGTTCCTATTACACTCGACACTTGTTTGTTTGTTGATTGTATGTATGTGCGGGAGATGGTTATAAGGTTAAGTTACTATGTGTGTGTATGTTTAATAACAAAATGGAATTATTATAAATTATGATTAGACATTAGAAAATAGTGGTATAATAAATGACATGTTTTGAAGTATCTTTCTAATTAAATTTTTATAGTGGTGTTAAGTATGCTCAGTTTTTATCAAATCAATTTTATTGGGGGGGAGGGGGGGGAGAAATTTTATACACTAATAAGAATAGATAATGTAGAATATGTGGATGGGCCGCAATGCTGATACGATCTGGCATTTTATCAGTCGTTGCATGCATATTTGTATTGTTCCTGACCGGTTTCGGATTTTCATCCATTGTCACATCGTGTAGAGAGTTTACTTCAAATGCAATGTTTTCATTTCACTCGACACTTGTGGTTTGTATATGCGGGTGATTATAAGGTTATGTTACTATGTGGGTGTGTGTGTGTGTGTGTCTGTGTTTATTGACAAAATGGAATTATTATAAATTATGATTAGACATTAGAAAATGGTGTACAATAAATGGCATGTTTTGAAGAACACAATAAAAATAAATTGTAATAGTGGTGTAATTCTTATTTAGTTAAAGTAATTTTTATTAGGGGGGCGATAAGAAATTTAAGGATTAAACTTTAGTAATAAGAATTGATAAAGTTTAAAGAATGGCAATGCAAAGTTTAAATATAGTCAAAAGCTTTTAAAAATAATATAAATATGAAATCCAAAAAAATATGTAGGTAAATTGATATGTAAGAAGGTTGGCAGCAAACGGCAAATTGGAAATGATATTTTTAAAATAAGTAATAGAGAAGATCAAATGTATTCGTTTTTATTTATCACGCTTACTTTTAAATGATATTAATTTATGTTTAAATTACATTAAGAATATGTTGAGAGAGATGTGATGGTAATATTTTTCAAGATACATTTATTGGGGGGGGGGGGCATAGAAATTTGAAAAGAATATTATGCAGATATTCTGTATTTTAAACTTTGTTTATTCTAAGTTGTTAGAATAACTATTTTGACCGATGTTTACACAAGATATACAAAACTTTTTAGTTTCTCCGAGTAGGAAGAAAGTTTTTGATACTAAATGGGCTTTAAAATGTTTTTTTAAAATTTATTTTATTTATGTACGTTCCTCTGAGAGGATGTGAGCAACAAAACTTGCAGTATGAAAAATCGCAGTAGGTATAAACTTGATAATCATTTTTGGGGGTAACATTAAGGAACACGGATACAAAGTTTCAACCAGACTGGAAGTTCCATCTTAAAGAAGTTTTTAGCTTCTCGCAGTTTTCACCTGTACTGATCCAAACATCTTTACTTTACAACTTTTGTGTACACGCGTTGTAGAGGAATTTTCTGCAGTTCTGGAAGCTGAGAGTAGCAGCTTCACTCTAAGCCGTTCTACCACATTATTTACAGTGTATGGAATAACTAATCATTTAGTAGCAATTACGATTTGTTGAAAATTAACCTGACAGAACGGTGAGAACATATTTGTTTATACGATCGTAATTCTGTTTTAATTTATGTTCCGGAATCCAAGTAAAGAATGTTTCGTTAAAAAAAGAAAAAAAAAAAGAAAAAATGCACGGGAAACAAACCTTTGTCGTAAGTAAACAACCATTTTTCTTCTTCATTTTGTGAACCGGAACTGTGTGAAGTTGTTTTTTCTATTCCACGGTTAATGCTCACCCATTGCTTTTCAAAGGAAGACGTGTGACCTTGTAAAAGATGTTTAAACTACTCTATTTCTACTGTTAATTTGCAGAAAGAAAATGCATAAAAAAAAATTAAGATTAATTCAAGTTATTTTTTTATTAAATTTCTTTTACTGCTGGCAAGAGGAAATATTACGATCTTGTCAGATATTTTATATCAAATTGCCCGGAAGTACATGGTTCTTTTAAAAAAAATAAAAAAATAGGCTCTTTGTCTGTAATATATATATGAATGTGTGAACAGCAAAGCTCAAAAATGAAAAATTGCCTAAGTTTAGATTTAACATTTCGTTTAATTATCGCGTACAGATTTGACAGGAAGTTACCATTCTAAATTCCTCAACCGGAAGTAAACCATTTTATTGAATACATTTTTCATTTTTTTTTTGGCGATTGTTTCGAAAACATCTCCAATGATTTATTTTATATAGAATAGAATAGAATAGAAACGGGGGGGGAAGCCTCATTCCACTGCGACCTACAAATTGAGGTCTATTGTGGATCCCAAATTGAGGTCTATTGTTACAGAACAGCCCCCAGCTTTGCCCTCCTAATCAATCCTAGCAAAGCTGAGGGCGGCTCCGTCATGAAGCTTTCAGCTTCGGGATTGCCCGTCCCCAATTGAAGAAACCTAATCCTCGCCAGGCCGGCGCACTCACAAAGGATGTGCGCCGGGGTCTACTCCTCTACCTTGCAGAATCGGCATACCGCACTATCCGCAAGTTGTAGGTGGTGCATGTGTCTACTCAGCCTACAATGCCCTGTTAGTAGACCCACAATTAACCTTATATCCCTTCGGGTCTGGCTCAGTAGGTCTCTGGTAAATTTAGGCAAATGTCTTTTAATGAAGAGCTTTGCCTGCCTCTGTCCTGGTGTTCCCTCCCACCAACGCAGACGCTGATCTTCTATCCAACCCCTGATAGAAGTTTGGATGAGACTCCTGGACAAGCGCAGAAGGGTTCGGGGCCTATAAAGGTATCCTGCTAACCCTCCCTCGCTAGGGCATCCGCCCTCTCATTGCCCAGGAACCCCGCATGTCCCGGCACCCAGGCGAGTGTCAGTTTATTCCGAGTACCCACCTCGGTGAGGGCAAGTAGGCAGTCCCACACCAGTCTTGAGACTATTTGGTGTGAGGAAAGTGCCTTCAGGGCTGCCTGACTGTCGGAGTATATGGCCACTCTTCTACCCACTATCCTTTGCCTAATGATCTCCCTAGCGCAGAGTTGTAACGCCATGACTTCAGCCTGAAAGACCGTGGCGTACTTCCCTAGGCTGGCCTTAATTTTAACTTTAGGCCTGCCCCCGTAGACCCCAGCTCCGACCCCAGTCGGAGTTTTGGATCCATCTGTATACCAGATCGAGTTACCGAACAGGGGTGGGTCACAGCCCCATTCGCCTCTGTATAACAATATGGAAGTTCCTTTTGAAGAAATACTTCGGAACCATCCTATCCGTTGGCATCCCCAGAAGATAGTCCGCCTTGATTTCCTCGATCAACCTCTGGTTATTACGATCATGCCTAGAGGTGATGGGAGGCAGCCCCTGCAGGAGCCTATGTATTCCCATTCTGGCTTCGCCTAGAACGAGAATGTGTAATGGTGGCAGATTGAGGAGGACTTCCGACGCCCCTTAGATTTATTTTATATACTAGCTACAAATTTTTTATCATCATAATCATCTTCTCATGATTGATCCTGCCAAGCAGTGTCGGCGTGCCTTTTATAGATAGCCGTACATTTTCTACAATGCTGGGCAAGTTTGTTTATCCCTCTCCCACTGTGTTCCTCAAATTCTCAGAGCTTCCTTAACTCCCTCTTCTCATTTCAGCCTAGATCTTTTTTTCTGTTAGCCTAGCCGATTCGACTAGGATTTATGAAATTTTTTTCGGGAAATTCCATTTAATAAAGTAAGGTCTGGAAAATGGGGTGGGATTATTGTTTTCTTGAAGTGCTATTTTTAGTTAATTATATTATTTTAGAATTCAATAAGTTGCCAAAATATTGTGTTTGAGGAAAATCAATTGTTCGATTTTTTAGAAAGTATGACTTTCCTTGAACAGGTTTTTTTTTTTAATTTTTTTTTGTGATTTTTTTTGTTTTGCATAAAAGGACGCACGTTTTCATTTTATTTATTTATTCATTTTTAATTTTATTATCTGTCTGTATATATAATTATAATATAAAAGGCACGTCAATACCATAACAAAATACAATAAACACGTAATTGCCAATAATATTAGTACAACGAACTATTAGTATATACCCTATATATTAAAACTAACTGCAAAACTTTCAGTCTTATTTGTTGAAATGTTCATCACTCAATTTTGCATTCATAAATTCTTTGTCATAAAAACAATCTTTTTTATCAAGAATCGGGTGAGGTTTGTTTTGAAGTAACTTTCACCCAACTTTCTTATACCAAAGGGAATTTTATTGAATATTCTGGCCAACATGACATAGGGAAAATAGATCACTAGTCGTTTTGTAAGGTAACCATAGATTTTATCTTTATTGCATACATGGTGATTATGCTTATCATCTCTTGTTTCAATTAAAGGCTCTTTTTTTTCTTATTCAGTGCTTGTTTCAAAATGAATACTGAGGGGAGCGTCATTATATTTAATTCTTTGAAGAGAGACGCCTGCAGCTACTTGAGCTTTTTACTTCAACACTGTTATAATAGCTTTCTTTTGAACCTCTCATTAAATAGCTCTCATTAAATTGTATATACAAACTAGACTTTTCACTTTTGTTAAAAACTTTATTCCGTAAAATTAATAATAAAGGATGTTTAAGGTAGAAAGAAGGTTTTTTTGTTTTCTTCACAAAAATATAGTGTGCAACACTTACAGACTTTCTTTTTCTCCTATTAAAGTAGTTATATAAAGAAAAAAAAATCTGGTGTGAAACACTCACACAACTTTCTCTAACTCCAGTTTTCAAAATTGTAATTGACAAATTGTATAGTTTGCGTACCAAATTTTGATGAAATTCGCTGGAGTTTGTCGAAAACTGAAAAAAAACGTTCAGTAAAGATGCACTTCCGGTTTACTAATTTTCTTGGAACTCGGCAATTTTGGCCATCTATTTATTTCTGATTTAATTTTATTTGGATGGTAGAATTGTATAATCAACTATGATAACACTTAAGTGGAAAAACCTAACTCCACCCCTCCCCCAAAAGTGCCCTTAAATGAATTTTTCCAAAGAAATATTTTAAATAAAAGTTGTAGAGATCTTTGTATGTGTAGTTAATATAGCAAATTTGAGAAAATCGTCGGAGCCATTTTTGAGAAAATTGCAAGCAAGTAAAAAAAAAAAGACTGAAAAATACATTTTAGTAAAAATGCACTTCCGGTATTCCGCTTTTTTTTTTCAAACACGGAATTTCAACAACACATTTAATTCTAATTAATATTATTAAGATGATAGAATTGTATAGTAAACTGAAATAGCACTTTAGAGGACAACCCAACCACCCCATCCCCCTAAAAGTGCCCATAAATGCATTTTCGCCGGAAAAATGTTTCAAATAAAAAATTGTAGATCTTTGTATGTGTAGTTGATGCATCAAGTTTAAAGAAAATCGTTGTAGCCATTTTGGAAAAAATTGCAAAAAAAGTGAAAAAAACATTTAGTAAATGGTACTGCCGGTTGAGGAATTTTGACCGCTGACTTACTGTCAGATCCTATGGTGATACCGAAACGGAATATCAAGTTTGAACTTTCTACGATTTTTCGTTTTTGAGCTATGCTGTTAAAAATACACACACACACCATTTGCTAAAAACTACTTTTTTGAACTCAGGGGACCTCAAAACGGGTATTTCCGGTGAAAACTTGATATCGAAAACTTGGCACTATTACAATACTTCCTCTTGCAAGAGAAAGTAATTACAAAATTTCATTAAACTTACAATTTTACTCATTTGTACTAACATAACTTTAGAGTTGGTTAGGTGACAAGTACCAGTCTATCAACGAAGGTGATAGGCATAGACTTTGTACATCCGTAGCTCAGATGAGGGCACTAATTAACATTGAACCAACCCAAATATAATTCGAAATTTTTACTCCACATATTGTGCATCCAATAAACCTAATCCAATAAGTGACACTTCCGATATATTGATTTTCTTCAAATTTATAATTCTAGCAGTACTACTAATGTACATGAAAATTATATAGAAACAAGAACCATACTTCTTATTGAAGTGGTACTGTAGAGGAAAGCTTAAAATGACTGTTCCCCATATCACCCACCAAAATCAATTTTCTGGGGAAAATATTTCAAGTAAAAGTGAAGTTAGAAAATTGTCGGAGCTGTATTCGAGAAGATCGTGACGATCTGGAAACAAAAAATTCATTCTGTAAAAGTCGCACTTACGATTGATGAATTTAGCCTGAAACCTTCATGTCAGATGCGGTATTATTTATACCTACACCTGTAAAGAATATCAAGTTTGAGCTCCCTGCTACTATTCGATTTTGAGATATTATGTTCACACACAATAATACACGCACATGCACAGAAAACATATAGACCATTTGTTGAAAACATATATTCCGTATTCAGGGGATCTTAAAATATGTATTTCCGGTGATAACTCAATTTCTAAACTTTGGCATGATCACAATACTTATTCTTACCATGAGTAAGAAAATGTAAAGAGTAGATTAAATTTAGATACTCCCATTCATAATTTAGTCAATTAATCTCTATGTAAATTGTTGCGAGAGTAACTCGTTTGAGTGTTTCATAACAGATTGTTTTTTTTTGTTGTTTTTCATTAAAATATATATATTTTATTTTATGAAAATTTCAATAAACAATGTGATAGATTGATATTTATGGAGATTGATATAAGCTATTGGCATGTCTGTTGTTTGCAAGGTGCGTGTACCTCTTTAAGTGGTGATGGTCTAGTCTTGCAAAGTATAAAGAACTAGTGTGTGCATAGTGTGATGGATATTTCTCCAACTAACTTTAGCCCTGTCTTCACCCATCTCTCTTCTCCACCAACTTACACGGCCAGTCTTTTGTTCATCACCCAATATGTGTTGTGTTTTTGTGTACACTTGAATACACTCTTCTCCTGTTGTGGTGGTTGGTTACGCAGAGCTGGAAAGTATCGAAGACATTTTCCGTGATATTCTGCTTCGTTTTGTGGTCATCAACCGCTTTCGGGCGTTAGCCCATCTTCAGGATGCGTTTGTCATACAGTGTGATAATACAGACTTGCACAGAGCAAATTCAGTTTACACACTCTCGAGTCTGTGTTATCACACTGTATGACAAACGCATCCTGAAGATGGGCGAACGCCCGAAACTGGTTGATGACCACAAAATGAAGCAGGGCTATCATGAAAAATGTCTCAGACACTCTTCTCCCCTAATGTCATGATAGATAAACTCATTAACAGATGTATTGTACTCATTCCTGTACTATTCATAGCATTCCAACAGTTTATTCTTTTCTTTATGAACTAATTATCTGAGAATTGTAGAGCTGGCTGTGATAACCATCATTAACTGGATTTGTAATAAATTTGATGCAAGCTTCGTAATGCTGCCTTCATTCAAGGAAACATCCACAACTGCAAACAGCCTTACATCCAAATGGCCTCTCCATTATTCCTAGTAGAAGAAAGGGCTAAGATCTTTGCAAAAATTTCGAAATTTTATTTTAACCGCAAATAAATGTTTCGAAGTCCAATGTGTACGAAATATGTGTATACAAAATATCTCGAAAAATGAAAAATCGCAGCAAGATTAAACTTGGTTAATTCATTTAGGTACATACAATCGTACCTGTCACGGAGAACAACCGGATGTGCGATTACATTGTACTTTTTTTCAGTTTTTCATGATTTTTTTTTAATTGTTCAACATCTATCAAATAATACAATCCAAAATTCTTCGCAAAATATTGTCAACGCTCCATACAATGTTTCCAAACCACCCCATTCACAGAGATCTAAATATGCCCGTTTGTCCAAGAAGTCGCCGAATCCCGATATTCTAAGTTCCATCTGAACATGGTTCATCCAATCTAATTCCTTTATCGGCCAACTGTCCTCCAATAACATCCCTGTAAATCCCCAGACCATCAAACAGATCAAACGGCAATGTTCCTCGTGACTGGCTAAATATGCGAAACTGGCGCATTTCAAGGGAGTGTGACCAAAGGGTTGTTTCTCTCCTCCTTTAAACCCATGTGATTGTTTTTTTTCTTCTTGTATCATTTTTACCATGTACAGATGTACAATTCAAAATAGAAATAAATTAAAATAAATTTTAACCTTACTAAAACTATTTTATCAAAAAACTAGCACAGAAATGCCCTATTTAAGATCTTTTTAACACTATTTATCAAAACCATAAACTAGTCCTTTATATTTGTGTACAGTACGTAAATTTTTAGATAAAACTATGTTGATGATAAAAATGTTGATGATAAAAATTTTACTATTAAAAAAAAATTGAAATTAAAAATATTTTATAGAAATTGGTATAAAACAAAGAATTAAACAGGAATTTAGGAGTATTTCAAATATTTACCTAAAACAATCTGAATCTGCCAGAACTTTGTGCAGATTATTTAATAGCTAAAGATTAGGTTCTTAATGTTCAAGGACAGTGCAACGTTTCACACGAGTCACTCACCCAGGCTTTACTTCCCACCATGTGCGGGGGGGAGGAGGAGACGATTTTTCAATGTTCTTTCTTTTTTAATTCTCTCTCAATGAATAATCAAGCTTGGTAGAAGTTTCTAGAAATTATCATTGTAATTGTCTTTTAACTACTTTAATCCTGTAAAAATAAAGAAGGAGTAGATAGACGAATAAAAATGATGAAAAATATAAAAATGTGTTAAAAGTAAGAGAAACAAGGCTAATATAATAATAAATTGAAAAGGATAATTAACGATCAAAGCTAAAAATAATAATAATTGCAGGGAACTTGAGAGTGGGATAAAATTAGGCGCCCAGAAATTGCTTTAATGTTAATATTTGAAGTTTAAATTTTACCCGTTTCATTTAACATGGCCTCGAGTCCTCCAGTTTGGGTTGGGGAGGAAGAACACGTGTAGAGAACCAATCATCATCAAATTTGCCAAAGAAAAGCTGGATTCCGTAGTTCCATTAGCAGCCGCAATGAGACCCCACCTTTCAGCTTCCAAGCGCATATCAACTAAGATAGGAATATAGTAAATCGAGTTAGTGTTTCACAATGGATTATTTCCTCGTTAACGTCCTTTCAAGAAAGTAATATTTCCTCATTGAGTTTCAAATCTCATTGTTTCTCTAACAGATTATTAGCTTTTCCACTTGTCAATATTGTTAATGTGGGCTCTGCATGCAACTTATGAAATAATTAACTATTCAAGTGAATAACCTGTATTACTTAGTAAGATGGATTAATGATTTAATAATAATTGTAGTGGAATAGAATTTAATTGTAATTAACTTATATAGATCATAGAATTGTATAATAAACGGAAATAGCCCTTTGGAAAAAACCTAATCCCTCCCTTCTCTCAAGGAACTCATAAACTTAACTGAATTTTCCTGGAGAAATGTTTCAAATAAAAGTTGTAGCTCTTTGTATGTGTAGTTAATGTACCTACTATAAAGAAGATCGTAGTAGCCATTTTTTAAAAAATCGCAAAAAAGTGAAAAAACCATTTAGTAAAGTGGCACTTCCGGTTGAGGAATTTTGACAGATAACATACTATCGGATCCCATGTTGATACTTATTCGGAATATGAAGTTTGAACTTTTTAGTTTGATTTTTTGATTTTTGAAACACAACACACATTTTCTAAAAACCACCTTTTTGTAAGCAGCAGGGGACCTCAAAAGTGTATTTCTGTTGATAACCCGATATCCAAAATTTTACACGATTATATTTAAAATTAAAAATTTATTGAATGAATACTAGGTGTTGTTAAACGAATTTTTATAATGAATTTAATCAAATATGATTGTATTATTCATTTTGAATTTTTTCATCTTCAACTTATGAGACTGATTTTGCTTTCTTTGCATTGCAAAAGAATCATAATCGTTTTAGAATTTGACCAGTTTCGGATGCCTGTAAATACAACTGTTATAAGGAGAATATAATTCTGCTTTAAACATCATTTTCATTATTTTTAAATATATAAAATTTAAATATATACCATATTTTTTTCAAATATTTATAAGCGAGACCCAGAAATGATATGATGCATTACTTTTTTCAGGGTCGAATGATTCAATCTACATATTTCATGGCGGGCAGCCTTGAACTGTATGGACATTTAATTTTAAATTATTTACTTGCAATTCCATTGTTTAATTATTTATTAAATTTAAGGCGCGTCAACAACTCTGGTCATTGGGGCCCGGAGGCTTCTCAGTGCAATGTCGCCCTCCGGACAATGTACTCTCATTGCAGGCAACAGTGTCCACCACCGGACAGTGAGCTGTAGAGGCTCCTAGGAAGAGAAAATCTAAGGGTGGTAGCACTGGACTCAAACCAGGGACTTGCGCTATTATTATTATTATTTTTAAATAATATAATAAAAACATTCATTGCTCTGTTTGTTTATTTATTTTTTCTTTTTCGCTTTCTCTTACTACTGTAAACTATCATGTCAAATTTGCGAATATGAGTTACACCGGAACTGCATGTTTTGTGGTTCCTATAATAAGAAAATTTTATTGACGAATATCAGTGTGTGTGTGTGAACAAAATATCTTGTGTACACATGTCTGGATATGAACAAAATAATCCCAACAATATGTGTGTCACATATAGTGTGTAAACTGAATTTGCTTTGTGCAAGTCTGTGTTGTCACACTGCCTGAAAAACGCACCCTGAAGATGGGCGAACACCCGAAACCGGTCGATGACCGCAAAATGAAGCAGGCTATCACGGAAAATGTCTCTGATGCTTTCCAGCTCTTCGGAACCAACCACCAAATCAGCTGTGTATATCAGGTATAGAAAAGGTGCGAGAATACTTCCTTGAGGAACACCTGAGTGAATTGGGTAAATGTAGGAGGAAGAGATGCCTTCACAAACTTGAAAAGATTTATCTGTTTGAAACGCTTGTTGAATTAGATAAAAGGTATTTAGGAAGATAAGCTCTGACATAAACCTTTCAAAGGCTTGTATAAACATAATATATGAATTGCTAACAATAAATAATTCGATAACTGAAGTTACATAAAGCGTTTAATTTAACTGTATTTCGATGGGTGAAATATATTATCCTTTCTCACGTATTTTCATGTATTAAATAAAACTAAAACCTATCTTTTTGCGTTGAATCGTGATAATATTCATGGATTGACGATGTTTTCACACCAAATATCGAATGTTACTGATGAGAAAGTTTATACGATTTCCCCAAACATGTGAGTTAAATACAGATGTTTATATAGCTGATATCACAGCTTTCTATCACACTAAAATAAAAGAGAAAACATATCCAACGAATTGAAAGGAAAAGTAAAAATCTATGGACTTTTAAAACTGTTAAGAATGGTGGAATTTCTTACAACACGAAATGTAGTATATAACGCACGTTTTCTTCCTAAAATGACATGTGCACGCTGCTTCTAGTTTTACACATTATTGTTATTTTAAACTAGAATTCTTTAAAATTTATTTTAAATATTGTTCTATTGTGTTGTTTTTATTATTAGTATTATTTTAGTTTTTTTCTTTTTTTTCTTTTTTCTTTTTGGCGCATCAACTGCCAGGGTCATTAGCGCCCTCACAAAGTGCCTTTGGCATTCAACCACACAACCACACATTTCTATCATACGAGAGTCACACAAATAAAGACACTCATTCCATAAATACATTCATCCCACAATAAACACCATTTACACACATTTATGCATAGCTACCACCATTGGGGTGGAATACTCTATATTCTTCGCACCCCGTTCCTCTTACATCTAAATAAAAGACAATATATATAACAATAAAAACAATATATAACAATATACAAACCAAAAACTAAATGTTAAAGCAAATATCTAAAGATTTTAAATAATTAAACAGTTGATATTTATATTTTACTCCTGGTCCTAACAAATCTACCATGTTATTAGGCAAACCTACTGTATCTCTGTATTTTAGTTTTGTTTTGGTATTCGTTACGACCGCTGTATGATGTTATAAAATGGTTGTTGAGGTTCGGTGACAAAAAAAAACGCTTTTTTCAAATTTTCACCTATGTTTCGGCAAATTTATTGCCTTCTTTAGGGTCTGTACAAAGGTTATATAGTACATCAAAAATAAAGAATATACCAATATATATATATAAAGTACATATAAATATGGATAAACTAAATAAATCAGTAAAAGTATTATATATAGCAAATTGAAATGTATTAAAACTATTGCTGTTATTGCAGCCAAATCAGGATGAAATAACATCTCAACTATTTCAATTTATACAGTCTGTGTTATATAAAACTGTAAACAGTTTACTATCTAACAAAAGAAATATACGTACTTACAAAAATTTTCCTTTTCGAATTTCTAAAAAACTATTGTTTAACATGTGGATATATCATCACCAAGTGTTGAGGAGATAGTGTGTCAAGGTTTTCATAAAGGGCTGGAAGAGCGGATAGGAACACCGTATCTTATTGTGTGTTTTATTTAGAAAATTCCAGGAGAATGTTTAACTGAGGGATAGGTTGTTGGTATCTGTTCTAAAATTGATAGCTAATTTGTCTTTTTTAATATGGATCATTTCCAGTATATTTTTTACTTTCTCTTACTCCTAGTAAGAGGAAGTATTGTAATCGTGTCAAATTTTCGATATCGATTATTCACCGGAAATATCCGTTTTGAGGTCCCCTGAGTCCAAAAAGTGGTTTTTAGCAAATGGTCTGTGTGTGTGTGG
>JAAEAF010011347.1:0-14773 GCA_011037195.1 Triatoma infestans
GTGGGACAACCGTCAGTCTGAGAGAGTTTTCTTGTTACAAACTAAGTGTACGTTTGTGAAAAGTGTATAAAAAGTGAACAAAATGAAGTTTTGTGGTTTAAACTGAATTAATTATTATTAAGTGCTGTATTTATAATTTATTGTGTAAAACAAGGTATGGTGTTTTTCTTATTGAAGTTTAGAGTATTTTATCTATACGAACCCACTTAGAACTAGTTGCAGTAGCTAGTTTAGAAGGAAAAACAATACAATATATATGAACATTTTATAAAGGACTAAAAAGTTTCATTGTAATCAATGCCGAGTTACTTTATCCTACTTCTGGTAAGAAAAAATATTACGATCTAGACAAATTTTGAAATTGAGTATTTCTTTACCTCAAATACAAGTTTTGAGTCCCCCGCTGTATACGAAAAAAAAATGTTTTTAGCGAACGGTCTTGAATGTTTTGTGTGTGTGTGTATGTGTGTGTGTGTTTTATGAGCACAAAAAATATCTGAAAAATGAAAAAATTCGCAAGAAGCTTAAAACTGATATTCCATTTAGACACCAATAAATGTGGCAATAAGATTTTAGTAAAATCCATCAACAGGAAGTGTGACTGACGTCACTGATTTTTTTTATTTATTTTTACGCAATTTTTCTCAAAAATGGCTTCAACAATTTCCTTAAAACTTCGTATACTATCTACATACATACAACTTCACTTTTATCCTAAACTTTTCCAAAAAAAGCTGGTTTTTTGGGGGTTGCTTGTGTGGCACCCTTGTTGAGCGTTACTCTAAAGTACCACACTAGTACAATTACTATTCTATACCCTACATATTATGTACGTAAATTGTATTGTTAAATTCCAAATTTGATGAAAATTAGTTAACCGGAAGTGCAACTTTATTGACTAAGTTTTGTTTATTCATAATTTTCAAAACGGCAATTATCACTTTTATTGAAACTTTTATTCAGTTTTTCTTTTTTATTGGTGCTCTGAAGAATTGTGGCATTAATTTTCAAATTGATGATGATTTGTGTTCAATGTTATTAGCCTCCCTTCTGAAATTCAATGTTACCTCTCGAACTATTTACCTGACTTGTAATATACCCACACCACTTCTGTAATAAGTTTGGCCTAGATTAGATTAGATTAGATATGGGATGGGTCCCAATTCCCAAGTACTGCAGCCAATTAGAGGCTTATTGTACCACAACCCTGGTAAGTTTAGTAAGAGAAACCACTTCTTCATGAGCCTAACAAGTGCTCATGCAGGCACTTAACAAGAGGCTGTTTCCTACTCCTCTTGATACAATCTACACAAAGGTTGCGGGCTAATTATCCCCAACTTGAGGAGATTTTTTTTTGAACCTACCGTGCCTCACCAGCTAGGCCTGTCACCAAACTAATCTGATTCCAGACCTAAACAGAGAGGTCTGCTAAGTTTTATTTTAAGAATATGTAAGACTATTTATTGTAAAGTATTTATTGTAATAATTGTAAGAATGTGTAAAAGACAGTTTTGACATCAACGTCTGTGGCTTCGGAACTTATTTTCCAATCATTAGGAGATGCACACACTAATCCCCAGGACAGGTTTTGGTCCACGGAACAGAGTATATTCCCTACTTCTGGCCAGTTCCCTTAATTCACACATGACCCACACAGCCTGGCTGCACTGAAAAGCTGAGAATCTCCTTGTTTTTGATGGTCACTCTCAGGTCTTTGCTCTGCGCAATTCTAAAACGCAAGGATTTCGGCTTGGAAATTCTGTGTTGTAGTACTCAACAGGTACAGATATGAGTACATCCGGTTTTAAACCACAATACCAATTCCAAGGACACTTGCACCTTGCAGTCATTCGTAAATCACGTCCTCCAGTCTCACCGCGCCTTGACAAGCTTTTTCTCTTTTCAGCTCTTTTCTCTTTCAGTGACCAGAATTGAAATACCAAAGTTTGACGGATACTGTCCTCAATTACGTTGATCACTGGTCCTGGATCGACTTTAACCTATTATGTCCACATGTCTGGCAAAGAAACTAGTGTGCTTCCAATAACTAGTGTTAATTACTCTGTGTGAACTGGTCCTTGCCTCCATTTGTATCAGAAGATACTGGAGAGGCAACCCCAGCAATAGTTCAAACGCTGTTTATGTTTGGGTTAAGTGAATATATCAAAGTTTAAAGAAACCTTGTATAATGGATGTGTTAGGTGGAGAGAATTTAGGTCTGGTTGATGATATAAGAAGAAGACTTGGTTCACACTGGTTAACTAATATATCAATAAATGGACACAAAATGCCTGGACTTTAAAACAGAGGAATGTTTAAGGTAGAGTGGTATGAGAATGACACGTAGCGATTGGATGTACTAAACTGATTTCAACTGTGTTTTTATGGACTGTCCGCCGCTATATTTATACAGCTTCTCCCACTCCAGTCCGAGAGAGTGGTTGAGCTTCTCTTTGCTCTCTTTGGTTGCTGAGCTTCTCTTTGGTTGCTGAGCTTCTCTTTGGTTGCTGTTACACTTTGTCAGTTTACAATTGTATTAATTACAGTTTGAGAAAGTCGTGTGAGTGTTTCACACAAGATACTTTTAATAAATTGAAATAAAACTTGATGTATGACATATCCGTCAATATTGGTTGGGTTCGTAGTATTGGAAAACATCAAACACTTTTTTCATGATGGTTTACTTCATTTAGGATATCTTGATAATCAGTGTGATGTCACAGATTTGCCTTATTTAAAAATCGATGGTATCACACTCCTGAAAATCAAGACATCCTGAAAAGAGCGTTCATCCGAAAGCAGTTAAAGATTACAAAATGAAACAGGCTATCACGGTAAAAATCTCCGAAGTAAACTGTGGCATTCTGTGAGTTATTTAACTAAAATAACAAGAGAATTCGAAGGGAATAAAATAAAAAAAAAGATTAGCAAATATCATCAATATCAGTATCACATCAGCATTATACTGATACAAATAAATAAACGGACTACCATTTTTATTAACAGTAATAAAAATTATACAGAAAAGAGGAAATAATAAAACATTATGAAACAATAAAAACTTGGAAGTGTTTTCATTGGATACAATTTACTTCATTATTTAAAAATAATTATTACTTTCTCTTACTAACAGAAGAGAAACTATTCCATTCATTTCAGATTTTCAAATTTGAGTTTTGACAGAAAAACAAATGGATGTTTTAAGTTATACTGAGCATGATAAATGTGACACTGAAATAAGGTCAGGTTTTTAGTAACAGAATGATTTTCTGAACCGAAAATGCTAAATTGAGTACTTCCTTGATGTAAATGCTAAAGAAAATGCTAAATTTTGGTAAACTGAATACTTCTTTCGCGTAAATCACAAGGTCAGTGTCTTCTCTCGATATCCTATATTTTTAGACAAAATCAGTTATTGACATATAAAAATATAAATATTTATATACAGTTAGTAAAGTAATGTTCGAGTGTTACTCGAATTCAGGATACTGACTGACCATAAGAGCGCATCAAGTGTGGCAACTGAATGAGATGGTAAAAATACTTTACTCACTTCTTGAATATTAAATTTTCTACAGAATATACACATGTAACATTCACTCTCAGACGATTAAACTCACCGACTATGTACATATATTAACAAAATACTCCTATACCACACGAAAAAGACATCTGATACCTTGGAGTTTACCTAGATAGACGCTTGGCTTGGAACACACACGTAACAAAAACTCGACAGTCAATGAAAACCAGATACTTCCTAGTAAAACGCTTACTTGACAAAAGATCTGTATTAAACTTGAAAAAACAAAGTTCAAATCTACAAATCCATAAGACAATTTGGATCTACGGACTACAAATCTGGGGAACTGCCAAACCGACACACACAAAACGGATACAAGCCATAAAGAACAAGATACTGCCAACAATTACACAATGCCTATACTACGTTTCTAGCATGACGCTACATACTGAGGCTACAGATCCCCATTTGTACACGACTTAACACAACAACTTTACAATAGATTCTACAGCAAACTAGGAACCCACACAAACCTGTCTTCCCTAACCATTCCTGGGAATCCTCCCAGACGTTTGAAACGCCAGTGGCCAAAGGAGCTCCTATCACAGGAAGAGGAGTAACAAGACCACGAAGAATGGCATTGGCCACCTCCTTCAAGCTTTCAAGCTACATTTATGTATGCTCATATTTACTTATTGTATCATTACAGTTGTAAATATTATAAATAAACAAAACAAAAATTGTCAACAAGCACATTAAATTGGTTATTCCAGACGGCGATTTTTATTATTTTAGGGGGGGTTGTGGTAAACACGCCCCGGTTCCCTCACCATTTAGTTCTGATCTTCGCCACCTAGGTGCGCTATCAACTGTAGCTTCCCACTTTTACTCTCAATGCTGGGAAGGGAAACACCAAGTTTTCCCTCACGAGAATCAAATCCTGAATTCAAGCACCAAAAAAAGCGAGTGCGCTAGTCAAAATTGGTTCTTAATTTAAATAAATTATTCATTACTAAGACTCATTACTTTTGACTTAATAATTGTTACATTATTATAAACTGCAAAAAAAAAAAATCTTTTTAAAGAATTTTATGATTTCTAGATTGAAACGGATAACAAAGACACTACAAGATCTGTGCTCTAAAAAGGTTACAAGCTAAAGTACTTCCTCTCTTTATATTAGGCCGACATTACAATTCCTATACCAGAACTTTATTAATAAAATCTTGAAAATGAAAAAATCACTTATTTATTTATATCACAAAAAATATAAAATAAAATTATTTAGGTTTTTAGTTACGTGTATTAATAACCATAAAAAATAAATATTATATTAGATTTGTTTCATTAATAATACAAAATTGGTTTTTCATAAATAATTCCAAATGAAGTCCAATTTTTATATTTTATTACTGAATAAAATATTCATTTTCAAGGCATTAATATAATACAGGGAGATTTATTATCTCTCACAAATATAAAGATATTTGATATCATTGCGCTGTGTCAATTGATATCGAATTGTTTTGTAGAAGAAACTGCATTAAACCCGGATCGATTTATTGTTGTATTTCTTTGATGTAGTTTTTTACATGGACACAGGAATGCTTAATCTAGATAACTCGTTGTATAGTGGCTTCCAGAATTGATTATAATAATTAGAATCCTTATTTACTTTCTCTTACTCCTTGTAACAGGAAGTATTGTAATCGTGTTACAAATATTCCATATCGAGTTTTCACCGGAAATATACGTTTTGAGGTCCCCTGGGTCCAAAAAAGTGGTTTTTAGAAAATGGACTCTGAGTGTGTGTGTATGTATGTGAACATCATAACTCAATAACGAAAAATCGTAGATAGTTCAAACTTGATATTCCGTTTAGATATCACCATGGGATCCGACAGTAGGTCACCTGTCAAAATCCCTTAACTGGAAATACCACTTTACTATTTGTTTTTTTTTCACTTTTTTGCGATTTTCTCAAAAATAGCCCCCAAAGATTTTCTTCAAACTTACAAAAAATCTACATTTATTTGAAACATTTCTCTGGAAAAATCATTTAAGGGCACTTTGGATGGAGGAGTGGGGTTAGGTTTTCCTCTAAAGTGCTACTTCAGATTACTATACAATTCTGTCATCTAAATAATATTAATTAGAATTGAATGTGTGTTGAAATTTCGAGTTTAAAAAAAAATCGGATGATTTTACTAAAATGTATTTTTCAGTTTTCTGGTATTTTCTCTAAAAATGGCTCCAACGATTTTCTTTAAACTAGGAATATGAACTACATATATAATGAGCTACCACATTTATTTGAAACATTTCTCCTGGTAAAGTCATTTAAGGGGGCTTCGGGGGGAGGGGTGGGGTAATGTTTTTCTCTAAAGTGCTATCACAGTTGATTATACAATTCTATCATCCAAACAAAATTAATTAGAAATAAATAGACGCCAACATTCCGAGGTTCAAGGAAATTAATAAACCGGAATGTGCTTTTACAGAACAGTTTTTCAGTTTTCGACGAATTTCATTAAATTTGGTACGCTAACTATGAAATTTGTCAATTATAATTTTGAGAACTGGAGGAAGAGAAAGTTGTGTGAATGTATCACACGAGATTTTTAGAATATATAATTAGAGCGGATTATTGCGCTGCGATCTGAAAGATTTATTGTGCTCTCCGGATCCTACTCAGTGTATTGTCGCCTGCGAGCAGTGTTCACTAGCTACAGAAAACACTGCCCATTGCTGGTCAGTTAGCTGTAGACGCTAAATCTAAAGGCAGCGAACCTGGCAGGATTCGAACCTGGGATCTCCGCGTTGCTAATCCAGCGCGCTACCGCTGAGCTAATCCCTTCCTTCTCCCTTGGCTTACACCAGTTAACTAGCGACGGAGGCCCTAGTTTGTATACTGCATTTGTCCTCCTTGTCTGTGAAGAGTAGAGTGTATATAGCTTAAGTACATTGTGTACTTTTTTGGCGAAGTGTTGGAATACTGAGCTATGGTAACCCGTGGGGTCACCATTCCCCAAGTAGCTGCATGCAACAGATATTCCCTTGCGGGCTAATTAAAGTGCTTAAACCATTCTTGCTCTGAGAGCCTTGTTTGAGAATTATCTCTCAAAACATTTCTACTTCAAGTTTTTTCAAATGTTTTTTTTTTTGGAAAGCTTGAAAAGGCTGGCAGAAATCAAATATGAAAAGATAAAATTATACTTAGACATGTCAAAAATATGCCCCAAAATTATACGCATTACTAAAGTTGGGCCACAAACAAAACTCCCTGGGGGGGAAGGCAGTCTTTCCCCCAATCTAGACTGCAGTATCAGCTGTTGTTGCTCTGTCAAGCGGCATTGTAACCTGCAAAACTTAGTATTTGTTGATTGTGAATTTCCGAAGTAATTGTTTACAAAGTATAAATATGTTTAATAATAAATTACACATTTGGAACCATTTGTTCTGTAAAATATGAAACAAAAATTCTTTATAATTTTTTCCTTTATATCTGTCTGAATTAGCGTTTTGTAATAAATAGTATATTTTTGAACACCCAAAATGAATAAAAAAAAAAAAAGAAATAAAAATCATGGAATGGAAATATTAATTAGATGTTTATAAAATGATAGATTGGATGTTGAAGCAGTGCGTGGCCATTGTGTTGTCCGAAACAAAAGCCACAGTCAAAACAAAAACACACTAAAATAAAACATAAAAGGCCAATAAAATACCAATATTGCCTAACAGAATGTAATTAGTTTGTAAACAATGCGAGGTCAACAAAAATACACAAATAAAAAGAATCATAAAAAAAAAAAAAACAAAAACAACCAACTAGAAATGAGTTAGCAATATATAACGTTCACTATCCCTAAGGGAGTGTAAAATGTCTCCTCTCTTGGTGCGCATGCGAATTAAATTGGCTGTTGTTTGCGGTTCCTCTATAGTTATCACTGCTTTTTTTTTTTTTTTTATTCAAGTTAAAAATTTACTCGTCTATATTTTCCTTTATTTCATAATTTAAGTTTCCTTTCATTATTATTTATCCCTTCTAACACTGTTTCTAATATTCTCAGCTTCAAAAGGGCAATTACAATGTTAAAAAAAAATTAAATTAAATTAAATACTAATCTTATCTCTCATGCAATCGTTTTTATTATATGATATAATGACCAGAAGGTTATCCATCAGTCGGGACGGGAATTTGTACCCTAGAATTGTACTGGCGAGATCTCAGGCAGAGCTGAAGGCGATATTCTTGGAAATGGAGGCAGCGGCCAAAGAGTTTGGTTTGGAAGTTAATTGCCAGAAAACCAAATGTATGGTTGTGACCAGGAAGAGAAGGATATTTCGGAACCTAGGGTGGGGGAATATACCTTTGAAGCAGTTAAAGATTTTAAATATTTGGGCGCAGTGTTAACCTCAAAAAAACGATGTAACAGAAGATATTTCTAGTCGAATGGCTGCTGGAAATAGATGCTTGTGGGCTCTTCAAGCGGTGTTTAGAAGTAAAAAATATGTCAAGAGCAGCGAAAATAAGACTTTATAAGACAGTGCTGAGGCCGGTTGTCACCTATGGCAGAGGATATAAGGATTCCAAAAAAATCAGATGGGCATCCTGGCGGGAGAAGGCCCCGAGGCAGTCCAAGGCTGAGATGGCTGAGGGACGTAGAGGACGACTTGGAGGCGTAGTTGGAGAACGGCGGCGAGGGACCGTGAAAGATGGAAAGATATAGTGGCTGAAGATCAGGCCCTTCACGGGCTGTGATGGCCAGAGAGTAAGTAAGTAATGACGATCACGAAACTCACTATGTCGGATCAAGAAGTGATAAACTTTGCTTAGACAACGCGCCTCAGCATAGCTTGGGCCAATGGAAAAAGCATTAAAGCACTTATGTCATAAAACTGTGTAGAAAATTTCTTTTCAGAAACTATTATAAAAGAATCTTACCTGAAAAATATTTGCAACCAGTAAATAATGAATATTCACCTGAAACAAACAAACAAACAAAAAAATTAATTTAAGAGAATTACTCACATTTATTATAATTATGGACTCCATAGGGGTCCTTGTGACCGCTGAGATGGGTCTATGGCAAATTAAAATTAATTTAAGGGTGCGTGGACAACGCGAAATGTTGAATATAAAGGTAAAATAATTGTGACCTATTTTCATTATTATGTAAGTTAAAATAAATAACAATAAATAGATTGATAGCGATTTTTACATCGTGAGTAAAATATAAAGTATATAGTTAGGGACATTAACAGAAGTAATGCCAAGCATCTCACGATTAGGAGTCGGTCCGACTGCGGCCGGCTATCTACATATCTAAGCAGATTTAAACAGGAACGGAATCTTGCCGCTTTATACAATAAATTGTCTAAAATATGGTCCTATAAAAGAGTCGTGCATCTATTCATAAGAATCCATACTAATACAGAAGCAATTGATTGAATTATCCACAAATGAGGACTTGAAACCAATGTTTGAACAAGGACACCACAAACAGTGGTTAAAAAAACGAGATAGCAATTTTATATCCTGAAAAAAAAAATAATGTTTTTGTATTTTAAACCTAAAGTTATAATTTCAATAAATAGTACTTTATAAAAATGCTTTATTTATATTTTATTTTTACGCCACCTTTTACTATTCAAGACATCAACGTTAAGTTGATAATTTTTCTATTATGTAATTATGTAGAGTTATTTCACTTAGGGGTTCATGGTTAGGTTTTCGCTATAAAAAGGGGTCCATGGGCATAAAAGTTTGGGAACCATTGTTCTAGGCAGTACCGTACCACGAGTACGAAGGATTTTTAATGTAAACTCCTTGCTCTAATAATGCTAGATTCTGCGCTTGATAAAATGAAAGCGTGAACGAGACTTTTCCATTGGGTTATAGAAACATACAGCTAATATCCTATACATGTTATCCTTAGCAGATAATTTGACACCATTTCGAAGCGGCTGCCGACATCTTCAGTTCAATCTGAAAGTAATCCAGTAAGAACTCGCCGGTCATAAATAGCAAACACAATTGTGAATAAACTAAGATGATGCAAATAAGAAGGTAAAGGTGACAAGAAGATAACATATTGCTTTTACATAGTAGAAGGTTGAAAAAAGTCCATGTCCACTTATTTATGGGCATATCTACAAAAATGAGGCTATAAAGAACTGCAGATAAATGAACAACCGTAGAACAGGAAGACTTTTCAGCTAATTCAGGACCAGCACGATTAATAAGATAGTGGTTTTTAGGAGAAACTAGAAAATAATATGAAAGAACAGCCAACCTGCCCTACCTAGAACATTCAAGTGTCGTAGACACCTAACAAATAGGCTGAAGAGTAAAATCCTAACAATACAAGGAAATCCTGAAGATATCGCATTAGAATTACAATTATCCGAGCTAATCTGAACCTAAAACTAACCATAGAACTACTAGAAAAACATAAGTAGTATTGTGGTCATATTGAAGGGTGGTTGAATATGAATTAGCGAGAATCAAATATTGCAAATGTTATTGGCAAAGATCGTGAAGAAGACCAGAGAAAACGAGTTGAAGCATGCTTTTGAGGTGCGCGGTCTAATCTGGACAAGATAGTGACAGCTGATTATGGGCTGAGATAACTGGATATGGGCATTGTAGACGGCCTCACATCGCAATTAGCAACCTGTTTAAAAAACTGTACTAAAAAATATTACATTAGGATTATTATTGAATTCATTAAATTTTTTACAACTTCATGAAAATAAAGATAAAAATCGTTATTTTTTCTTTTTTTTTATATTAGTATTTTCTTATTCAAAATAAATGCACCCTACTATCCATTTATCTGGATATAATGTAGCATGTGTGACACTAGAAACATATCAATGTTTTTTACATTAGGGATAACAAATGGATCTTACTGGTACTGATACCGTCTGAAGAAGTTTTCCTTATTCCCTTACGACATGTAGTTGATGTAATATTTTTATTTGAACAAAACGATGAAAATAAATGGATTGTAAAGACTTTAGAAGAAGCAAATAAAAAACAAAAAAATGAAGAATACAATAAATTTTATTGATGTCGTCTAAAAATAAATTATCAATTTTGTTTTTTTTTTTTTTAAAGAACTAAGCATTCATAGGATTTATTTCAAATATATTTTCAGCATATAATATTTGTGTTCGATTTTTGCGTTGAAACTTCTGAAAAGAATTCTATGAAAGTTGGCATTTATTAACAACTAGAACTGAATTGCAATAACTAGCTATTAAGTATTGCTTTCAAAATGTATAAAGAGCTCTGCGGTGAAGAATATCCTGAGACAGATAGTCATTCAACAACTCTAGGGAAATATGACATAGGGATGGTTTATGAAGATTCAGCGCTTTTTGATCTGTATAGAAACGTCTACAGCTCACTGTCACTACAGCTTTAAAAATCTTCAGTTTCGATCTTTATGGTTACTTTATGGCCACAATGTATGTGCTTTAAAACAGGAATACGAAAACTGGGAGGTGCGCCTCACTCTGAAGCGCGCGAAATGGTAAGAGGATTCTTAAGGATCCGAAGAGCAGAGAGAAACATAAAATTGACTTATACATCTCCCAGACTAGATTGGGAGACTCTGTACATATACAGCCGAGCTAGCCCTTACAAGGGAACAGTTTGCGTACCAGTTAACAACAGGTCAGCAACCTTCTCTAACCTTCCTTCTCATTCAGTCTATATCTCTCGCTAACTAATTTCTATTATACTTGTAAAGTCCTTGCAGTTTGTGAGTTCATTTCATTATACAGTGTTCAGCATGTATTCTAGTTTATTTCATCTTATAACCGATTATCTTTCTTTCTTATATCCAGTATAGGAAATACCTACATAGTTGGGCTCTCTTTACGGACCCATTCTGTAGGAAAAGCGGCCAGATGGACGAGAGACACTGTTTCACCTTCTTCGAGAGTGCGTACATTATGCTCACAGACGATTCCTGAAATATGGCGCCTATAACTTGTAGGTGCTAAACCTGGAATCAGAAATTTCACTCGCTTCAGGCCTGGCTGATGTTAGGGGGTACACAATAAGCCTATTAGTGGGCCAAAGTGTTGAACTTCCTTAAGAAGGTCCCGAATTCTAGATAAGATTAGATTAGATGGTAACAGCTGGTAGATGTTAAGGGATATTGAAGATTTAGTAAAAATTCCTGTTTATAAGAAAATTTATCAAACAGAACTATGCGAGAATTGCAGTAAAAGAAAGTGTTTCCACCATTTTTGTTTCGAAGTTGTTATCTTTTTTTTTTTTTTTTTTTTAATGTCTTAATCAGGTCAGTCCAGACTGTAAATTAGTTTTTTATGTTCAAGCAACTTAGTATGGACCTAAAAGTTAGAACAGCCTTGAGCAAAAATAATTTCTTTATAAAAGTTTATCAAAGATAAAAAAAAAAGAAAAAAAAAGAAAAATTAAAAGAAATTACAGTATGAGGTTGTTTGTATGGAATTTTTAAATTAGCCGTCCATAATTCAATGTTAGACTTTACTTAAATATACAAACATAACACATATTTACAAATATCTTGAACATAATTTCAACGAATTTAATTTTCAAACTGTTTATAAATTATTAAAGCTGGTTTAACAGTTTTAACCGCCGTTATGAAAATAGAATTTAAGGCCAGAGAATCGTCTGTGTATTCACAATTTCATTCTTCTTTTATTATACCCTCGAGATATTTTTATTAATATTATTTCTTCCAGTTCAATTATTATATTGTTAATGTTATCAGTTTTATGGATTATTAATATTTATTTTAAAAATACAATAGATATGGATAATGCTGCCATTGTGGTTTTAATTGAACACATGACCTAATGAATTGAATTAATTCAATCCAATGATATCAAAATAATCTTTTTTTTTTAAACTAACTATTGAAATTAATCGAAAAACCCCTATGACGCAATAGCCCAAGAAGGGCCAAGGCTTGCCAGACGGTGATTTGAATAGTGGGCGTGTGATAAGCACGCCGCAATTCCCACGCCGGTTAGTTCGATATCTAGGGCGCTACTAACTGTAGCTTCCTACTTTTCATCACGATGATGGGTCAACACCGACTTTGCCTTCATGAGAATCGAACCCTGAATTCTCGCATGAAAGTGCGCTAGCTACTAGACCAGCGGTAGCCTTTCGATGGTCTGCGAAAGAATTGTAAACGAACGAGAATTTCTTTGATAGATTCAATCAAATTTCCCGTCTTCCCACTGATGTGAAGTTATCCGCTACTAAAAGTTATGGCCTTTTCCAAATGTTACATGTAACAGAAAAGCCTGTGGCTGCTCCAACAAACTCAGTGGAGACAGGTTTGGTTCAGATAAAAGAAAAAAAGGCAAAGCTTGGTCCTCAAAAAGTTTATTTTCAAAACACAGACAAAAAAAAAAAACCTGTACAAAACACAAACAAGTAAAAGTATACAAATTCAATAATTATTAGTATTCGAAAGGAAGGCTTAATCGAACTGAGATCCGACGACTTCCTCAAAATTAAATTTAATTCGGGCATAACAAGAGCTCACTTCTGGTATACTGTCAAAAACGAGTATCCAGTATTAAGTCAAAAGGCTATTAAAATATTATTGCCATTCACAAAAACATATTTGTGGGAAAAAATCATTCTCGGCAGTTGCTGCAATTAAAAATAAGTACCGTTGTCGATTTGAACTGCAAGCTAGCCTTCGTGTTGCTGTTAGTACAATGGAACCTAAAATCGAAGAATTTTATCTAAGAAGCAGCAACATGTTTTACACTGATTGAATATTGAATATTATTCCTCTTATTGTAATTATTAAGTGAACTTTAATTAATCATTATCATCATTTGACTTTTCTTTCTCATCTTTGGTTGCCATGTTAAATAACAATTTCATTGAAAAAAAAACAGTATGTATATTTGAAAACTTGCCACCTTGAAAAACTTTTAAAAAAGTATAATTTTTAAAAATCGCTGAAACACGTCAATTTTTTTTTTTTTTTTTTTTGGAAGGGAACATTTAATAACCCATTCTAATCAGTTGGGGAACTTTTCTCTCCTCCAAAAAATGTGGTAGTGGTCTGCGAGATTAAATATTTTCTGCCTGCTGGTCCGTAAGGATCAAAAGACCAACGCAGGAGGACGAAACTAATCGAAAATAAAACTAAAATTCCTTATTAAAGAATTAATCAAATTTATATTAATATTAAAAACAATTAATCAATATACAATCTAATTTTAATCAACAATAGAAATTTGAGTGAGAATTTACAAATACAAAGGAATATTGCAATTTCCAATTAAACATAATGTTCAAAAAGGTTTCTTGAACACCTTTTGAAACCCACTATTAATTTAGTTGGCATTAACTTACTGGCAAACTTTCCGCCCACAATTCAAGGTCGCCATTTAAATGAAAATAACTTTGGTCAGAATGTGATTATATTATTGTATTATTGAAATACAATATATATTATGTAGTTTACAATAAAGTATACGAATTTCTATATTAAATATGAGTTTTGTTTATTTTACGGGCATATGTATTTACTATTTTTTATAGATTATATATTATATATTTTACTGTATTTAATTTTCTTTTTATTTTCTCTTACTACTGTAAGAAAAAGTAATACAATCTTGTCATATGTTTGGAATTGGATTTTTACCAAACGTTACATGTTTTGAGACTCCCTTGAGTATGAAAAATGTTTTTTTAGCAAATGGACTATGTACACTGGGTTTAAAATTCAACACACTCAGCGTAATGATTATAAGGATCGGAATTTTTGCAATAAAACATTATTCTGATATTTTGTTTATACTATGTTAAAGGGAATTAAGTATACACTGCAAATGTAAGCAAATATTTAATTTATTTACAAAATTAATAAAGCATTTTAATTAGTTCTTTGTAAACAGTTTTGTACCGCTTATTATTTATTAATGAAATTCAATTTTTTATTTTTTTTTACTTTCTCTTACTCCTAGTAAGAGGAAGTATTGTAATCGTGTGAAATTTTCGATATCGAGTTTTAACCGGAAATATCCGTTTTGAGGTCCCTTGAGTCCAAAAAAGTGGTTTTTAGCAAATGGTCTGTGTGTGTGTGTGTGTGTGTCTGTATGTCTGTGTGTACGAAAAAATCGTAGAAAGTTCAAACTTGATATTCCGTTTAGGTATCACCATGGGATCGGACAGTACGTTATCTGTCAAAATTCCACAACCGGAAG
>JAAEAF010011348.1:0-58527 GCA_011037195.1 Triatoma infestans
ATATTATCTCGGACAGAGGCATACAACCAAACCCGGCCAAACTAGAAGCAATTGCGAACTTCCCTCTCCCTAAAACGGAAAAACAAATCAAACAGTTCCTTGGACTTACTGGCTACTATCGGAAAATGATTAAAAACTACGCTAAAATAGCTAGACCACTGACTCTCGCACTCAGGAAAAACAGAACTATCGTGATTGACGACGACTACAAAAAAGCTTTTGAAACCCTTAAATCCCTTCTACAGAACAGTCCTGTCCTACAATTACCTGACTTTGAAAAGCCTTTTATCCTAACAACAGACGCTTTCAATTACGCTGTCGGAGCAGTCCTATCCCAGAACATCGATTGAAAAGACCTTCCTATTTCCTTTGCCTCTCGTACACTAAATAGACAGGAAGAAAACTATTCCACTATAGAAAAAGAACTACTGGCCATAGTTTGGGCCTGCAAACACTTTAGACCATACATTTACGGACGTAAATTTACAATACAGACAGACCACAGACCATTACAATGGTTGCACAATTTAAAAGAGCCCAATGCCAAACTAATCAGATGGAAATTACAATTAGCTGACTTTGACTTTGACGTCAAGTACGTACAGGGAAAGACTAACGTAGTAGCAGACGCACTATCACGAAATCCGCCAGAAGAAAAAGACCTAAATGCCCTAGAGACCTCGTCCCCAAGTCCAAATCCAGACGAAGTCCTGGACGAATTCCTCTTGGCCCCTTCACCTGAGAATAGCGACGACATCCTAGAAGACCTAGCCAGAGCCCTAAACATTACCGCCGAAGACGACAATGAAAACATTACCGCCGAAGACGACAATGAAAACATCGCCGCCGAAGACGACAATGAAAGCCTACAAACGCAACACTCCCAAGAATCCTCTAACAGCCAAATTAAAATAATTGACGACAAAACACGCTGCATTAACGTGGAAAAATTCCAAATTGTTCTAACCCGAGGCAACCCCGAGACGAAAATTCCAATCGACAGACCGTTTAACAAAACACGGTACAACTGGTACACCAGGTACCCATACTCTAACGACATAGACGAATACTGCCTAGAGTACTTACAACCGAACCATACGTACGGCGTCCTGTGCTCACCTCCTATAGAAAACTCCATTGACGAACAGATATATGACCAAATCTTTGTTCACCTGTCCAACATAATAAAAGACAAATTTTCAACAGTCAAACTTAAACGCTACTACACCAAAAGACTAGACATAACAGACTCCTCTGAACAAGAAGAAACTATTCAAAACTATCATGTTGGCAAAACCGCACACCGTGGTATACATGAAGTGTACAGAACCCTAACTAAACGTTACACTGGCCAAAAATGCTAGAACATATAACAAAAGTAATTAACAACTGTTCCCTTTGTAAGGAAGTTAAATACGACCGCAGACCAATTAGACAAATTTATGAAATTACCCCTACTCCTTCCAAACCTTTCGAGAGACTACAAGAAGACATACTACACTACAACGGGAAGCAAATCTTTACACTCATCGACTGTTTTTCCAAAAAACTATACGGTTATCTAATTAGAACCTCCTCTGCCAACGAAATCGTCACTTCTTTAGAACACTATCTAAGTCTATTCCCTTGCCCTAAGACAATTCAATTTGACAACGGAACAGAATTTAAAAACGGACTAGTTGAAAACTTTCTAAAATACAATAACATAGACACACACTTTACTACGCCAAACCATTCAGACTCCAACGGACTAATAAACCGAGCCCATTCCACTCTAATTGAAATCATGAACATAATCAAACACGGAAAAGACTACACCCTCAATAAAATTCTAAGACTAGGACTAATAGCCTACAATAACGCCATAGTTTCCAACTTAAAAATGACACCCAATGACATAACCTTTGGACTGCAAACGACCACGTACGCGCAGGACCTGATTTTAGAACAAAAGGTCAAAGAATATCACGAAGACAGGGAATTGGTAGCCCGCGCTATTAAGGAAATTATCGAAAAAGAAAAAGAAACACGGACTAATAGACTAAACCAGACCAGAGAAAATATAGAAATTCCGGAAGGCGAAATTTACATACGTGACAAACAATATGGCCAAGCCAAGCCAAAATTTAAAAGAGGAAACTATTCTCAAAAAACTAAATTAGTAACCACTCAAAGGAAATCTTTTAAAGTGCATCCTAATCTATTAAAAAGACCAAGAAAATTCACACAGCAAACTATCTCTGTTATAGACGCAGGTGCAAGCAATGACGCACATATCACAATCGCTGACAATGGGGAATCTAGCAATTCTGCACATATTGCAACTGATAGCAATGAGTAATTTAACCACCACCCTAGAGATAACAGACCTGACGCACGGATCTGGAATGTTGCCTATTGCCTTCCGCCCAGCTTACGTCATAGACAGATACTATACGTTTATACATATCGCTGACGTGCAATTAATTGACATAGAGTTAGGTAAGACTTTTACCGTTATCAGCACCACGTACCAACTCAACAAGACGAACCAGATAAAATCATTCTTTAAATATTACTACTATCTCCGTAATAAATTAGACCATTTAACCCTTAACAAATCCAGAACGAAACGCGGACTCATTAATGGCCTAGGTAAAGCCATTTCCTGGTTAACCGGAAACATGGACAGTGACGACAAGGAACGATACGACAAAGTCATCAACACTATTGAACGAAACAGTTTTCATCTTGAGAACAACCTCAAAAACCAAATGGCAATAAACAAGCGGGTAATTGAAGAATTCAATCACGATATACAGAGTATACGAACCAACAATGACAAAATGACAACCTTCTTCTCCAACTCTGTAGTTAGCCAGATTGAGCTAAATCAGCAATTTAATTCTATCCTCTTTAACCTGGTCCTTATCGCAAACAAAATTGACGACATGGAAAACTCTCTAGAATTCTGTAGATTAAACACTATCCATTCTAGCATCTTTCTTCTCAAAGATCTTGAGTCACTACAAAGATCTCACAATGTAACCTTCATAACCCCTGACATAGAAGCACTTTGGCAATTGAGCAAGGTACACTGCTCAATAAAAAATTGGAACATCTACTACTTTATCAGCGTTCCCCTAAAAACCTCTTCCTTTGAGACGTACTTCCTCTTATCCTATCCTATAGAGAAAGACAACCACCTCCTAACAATTTATGTCCATCCACCTTTGATCCTAAAAATCCAAGATCAGTTATTTACAGCCACCTGTAAAGAAATCAACAGCGCTATGTACTGCCACAACAAAACCAGCATCCAAAACGATTGTATTCACCAAATCATCACCAACATCAACCCCGTAGCATGCAAGACTGTATACACATCAAGTGCACCATTTATCAAATACATCCCTTTTGTGGACCACTTTTTAATCTTCAGGACCAATAGGATCGTAATAAAAAAGGACAACCATAATGACACTATATTCTTGACCAACACTAGCCTCATAAAATTAAACAAAGACGAAACTCTACTAGACAGCAAAGCCATACCCATATATAAAGATTCCAAAAGCATATTAACCACTGCACAAGTGCTCACTCACACCAACATTAATATATCTTTTGAAAATCTGCACAAAATCAACCTAAAGATGGAAGTACTAGAAGAAACACCCAGGGACTCGGCACATCTCTACTATCTTATTATCATTCCAATACTTCTACTACTGTTGCCCCCTTTGTATGTTTACTACGTCTGTAGAAAGAAGACGAATCCGGGCGCAACAGAAGGAGACCAACTACAACCCAGACCTCGACATATCTACCCTGGACTTCCATGCCAATTGTCGCAGGAGCTCCAAACTTGAGGAGGGAGGAGTTATGACACTACCTATAGGAACTACTACGTCAGCAGGAGCTGACAACATATAAATACTCCCACCGGCCAGCAGGCAGGCAGTTCCAAGGTCACCACCGACTAGTATAGTTCAAAGTTTCTATAGTATTACTCAGTGTTAATCATTACCTTAAAGTATTGTACTACTTATATTATTGTAATTTGAAATAAATCTCTTTTTAAAAAGTAACTTCCGGGTTCTTAAACCATAACTTCCATAACAAATGGATTGTTCCAGATTTGATACTGTAATTGTGAGATAATATGTAATAAATAAATAGGCAAACTGATGCACTTTTAAATCTGGCCACGACCACTGCTACCCGTATTTATTTGTTTTGTGTGCCCTCGCTGCCTTGATCTGCTAACTATTGTAAGTAATTATATTCAACATATGTACTGGCCAAATATTATTCAATACACCCTTCCTCCTCATATTGCTGTTAAATATTTAGTTATTAACGACATCATGAAATAGCGCTTTTCTTAGTTATCCGGAGGAAAGTAAGGGCTCCAAAATGTAAGGGCTCTGTCTTGAGTATTCAGAAATTATTGTGAAACACTCACACAATATTCTACTGCACTTCTCAAATTTTCTAAAATTTCGAATATTTACAACATGTTCAATTATTCTCAATATCATGTAGGTCAGGGATGTCCAATCTTTTGGGTTATGGGGGCCACATTATAAGAAGAAGAAGAACTGTCTAGTGCCACACTTATAATACAAACACTAACGAAACCTGAGGAGTGAAAATATAATTTTCCTGATATTCAGTGCTATATTTATTCAATTCACAGCAGGTGTGAAAACCGTTTAAGATAGAGATTGTATTAGATCAAAATATCCATTTGCAATTACTGCAATAGAAAATTTACTATCTAAGGAACTCCATTAATATTTTAAAAATTTTCCTATAAAAGTAAAAGTGGACAGCTGATTTTTAGCGAGATATTTATATTGTATTTGAGAAACTAATATAACAATATCTAGGTGGATGGAACTAGTTACAGTACAGTGTAGTTGCAGTAGATAAAATCTCAGTGAGTTCTCTGCTTCTGGTTCTAAATATAATCATTTACTTCGCCCTTGACAAAATAATTACTCACAAATGTTGATGTTGGCAAAAAGTGAAGACATGAATAAGGAAGGACTGTGAGGCGAAAGATATTAATCTGTGGGATATTAAGTCCATTCTTTAAATTGAATGTGAGATTGTAGCTCTATATTTTCTATTTGAAAAATCTACAGGTCTGTAGGTATAGACATCTTTAAACTGAACTGCGAGTTTCCTAGTATTCACAACGAATAAAATCCAACCGAGATAATTTCCCTCTCGCTACTTAGGGACAAAAGTCACCTCAAATGTATCGGTGAACAGTATTAAAGAGCATAGCAAATTTTGATTGGTTAGAATTGTTTATTGGATGGCATTCCAAGCGTTATACAACCCTGATATAGATGATGAAGCGTACATACATATAATTGAATAGGAAAGCCATCCCCTCCAATTTTTCCAATTAACTTTCTCGGAAAAAAGTTCAAAAAACAAATGATAAACCTAGAAAATTCAAAAGAAAATCGTTGCTACCATTTCTGCCAAGATCGCTAAAAAACAAAAATCGGAGTAGAAAATACTGGTACTTCCGGTTGACGGAATTTGTACGAAACTCCTTCCGGTCAAATCCTAAAGGGCCTATCAACACAAGTATTTACGGAGGAAAGCCACCAGGACCACAGAAAGTGTATCAGGGAGTAGTAAAAGAAAATCAGAAAAATCTGGAAAGTGAAAAAAGGGAAACGTGTCCATTCAGGTCCCCTAGAACTCTCCTAAAATCTACTTACTTGGAAAAATGTTTCAGAGTGAGAGGACGATATTATGTATAGTTAGTGTTCCCAATTCTCCGGTATTTTATGGAGAAAATCACAGGAAACTGAGACAACTTATTCAGTAAAGTCGCACTTCCGGTCAACCGATTTTCTTCAAACTCGGAATTGTGGTAATACTTTAAATCTTATTAATATTATGTAGTTATGTCGATGATGGAATTGAATAATATAAGGAAATGGAAGTGTAGAGGAAAAAGTAATTGCAATGAATTTTCGAGGCAAATGATGCTCTTTATTATACAGATGCATAATTTAAACAAATGAATTTTTGCGATAAACCGATTTTTACCAAAACTTTATTACTGTCGGCCCTTGTTTGTTTTTTATTTATTTATTTTATTTTGTTACGATAAGTACACACAAACAAAAGCCAATTTCTTAAAAAAAAATTATTCGAAGTCAGAAGACCTCAAAATATGTAGTAATTCTGTTGGAAATACAATATCGAAAATTTGACACGGACAAAATACTTCTCTCTTACAAGCATTAAGAAAAAGTAAAAATAAATGAATAATTAATAAACCAATACAATATAAATTGGCACGAAAATGAATGTCTAGTATAAAATTTGGAGACGTAAATGAAAAGTAAGAGAATGTTCAAAAATAACTGAGTGTATTGTTAAAAGTGATTATTTTTAAAGTTTTGTAAGTTCATTTAAATGTAAGCACTAAGTTATTGCACCACCAGTTCAATATACAGATAACCACAAACACCGTCGTCTGATTCTAGAGCAATGTTTCTTTGAAGAATGCTCTTTTACCCCACTTCACGCTACTAACAACACCATCTATATATTATTTTTGAACTGAAATACTCACATGACTTCCCCATAATTCTGACGATAGTTTATTCAAACTGCAATTTTTATTTAATGTTTTAGTTAACATTTCAGTATTATAAAGTTGTTAGAACTGTACATTGTATTGAAATGACTAGAAGAGATAAGCCTGCGAATAAGATAAATCAGTTCCTTTAGATCCCCCATTAAATCAACCTTACCGAACAACTTGACCCAATCAATGACTCAAATATAAGTGAAAGGTGTTTGTGTAATGTTTAGTATACTAAGTATCAGCCAGTTAAATTAGAATCGATAACTACAATTGCCTACTTGATTTTAGAAATGATGATCTTAGAAAGAGATATGATTTTAGAAATAGTTCTTTCCTTAACTCTGTACCTATATGTGTGTGCATGTACATACCAAGGGTACCAACAGCAAGTTATTAATCAAAATCTCTCAACCGGAATCATTAGAAATGAGGTGTTTTCTAGTTTCTGTGATGATTTCTGAAAATCGGCTCCAACGCTTTTCTCTAAACATTGAATTAAGTCGATTAATTTTTTACCTAAAACTTTTTTTTTATTTAGAAAAATTGGTTTTGGAAAGGTGTGAGACAGTGGGGTGGGGTGGCTTCCCTCCAAACTGTGTTCATATACTGTTATGGATTAATTTAATTAGTTGTTGATGAAATTCAGTATTTGAAAAAGAGAACAAAATTCGGTTGGCCGGAAGTAGCGAATTTATAGAACGATTTTGTATACCGCAAATTTTGTGGTAAAGGTGGCCAGCGGTTTCCCATGAACTTGGTATTCTAAACTAATCTACATCACTTTTGTTTGTATCTTTTTCCCGAGGAAACTTATTTCAGGGGCGTGTTCTAAATTTGCTGGCACATCAGGCTGTAAAAGTAAAATTTCAGTGTAATGTAGATTCCACTCTTCTGCATAACATTAAAGGAAACCAAGTATATAGTACGAAGTTTAAAGATATGTTTCAAGATATGTACGTATGTATTTGCATTTTTGTTTCGAAATTTGCAAACCCATAATATCAACAGCTGACAGTACTACTATCTAGCGGTGAATGTCTATATCATCATCATAATACCATTAACTAATTACTTACTAATTACTGACCTGAGTCTTTCTAGTTCCGTTGGTCGATACATATCCTTTAAAAATATAATAAATAGTATATTTGTAGATTATATATTTAGATAATGATTTAATAACACTAATATATAGTACACTAGAAATTTGTTTAAATTTTATTAGAGAACACTATAAGGGGATGATGACTAGTGCACTAGTGACAGTGAATTAAACCACCCCACAGTGTGGCAGTGAGTGAACAGAGCTATCGAAATATCGATGTGGGGGCAGTGACTATCGATAGTAGAGTTGGCCACATTGTGCGCAAGTCTCACAGTACTGGGCCACCCCGCTACCGCCACCTAGGCCCTCGTCATTGTGCACGATACTATGCTGCTAGATAGTTCGCCTTGCCCTACTATAGACATACAAATTTTCTTGTACAACGGTTTCCAAACTGCCCCGCCCCACTTCTATACAGACCATACAAAAGCACTCAACTCTCTTCCTACCCGCCCTCTGGGGGATGGATGGTGGTATTCTTACATAGCACGGCAATTCTTTTGTAATTTCCTTCTTAAAAGGCCAAGAACACGCATACTTACGCTGGCACGGGCCACAAATCTCCCCTTCAGTCATTTTAAAACAAATGTTATTTGTCAAAGTTGGCATTTAAAGCTAACAGCACACGTTAAGTTGGGCAATTTAAAGGCAATTGAAATTAATGGAAATGTTAATTATTCCAGTTACATTGGCCCAGTAATTGTAAACGAAAACTTTCCAGTAAACAAGAAAAAAAGTTCAATTTTGTACGGTCTAAGGAAAACCGCGTTTTGAAAACCTTCTTCCAACACAGACTTAAACAGAAACATCACAGACTTAAAGACGTCTGTGGACACAATATCAAACTGCTTTCAGTGACGGAAATTTAAGTTAACGCTTCTAAAACTGAAGCGAAAATCTTCGGTCTGCGACGGTTTCGGAATGAGAACCTTCGTAAACTGCATATTAAGAACCAAGAAGTCCCTTGGAAACTAAAGGACCAAGGAGTGCACTACCATGGCGTGATTCTAGACACAAGACTCACCTGAAGACTACACATTAACACTAAACTACAACAAGCACACACCCGACTAAAACAGCTGTACCCACTCATTAACAGAAACACACCACTCAAACACTCCTGCACCACACTACTCTATAAAACGCTTCTCAGACCTCTCCTGATATGCCTGCCCAGTCTGGATCACAGCAAGCAGCACACTGATAAAACGATTACAGACATTTCAGAACAAAATACTATGAACAGCACTAGCACCCTGGTTTATCAGGAACACTCAATACACAGAGAACTCGATACTGTACACATATACACACACATGACCAAATTAACAGACAGCTTCTTCTTAACACAACACATAACCAACAACATCAAACTATCACATAGGGGAGCCTACCTCATCAAGAAGACTCAAACCCCGAGTCTATCAAGACCTCTAATTTTTCCTCTTCTGTTCACCACTATGTGTAAAGCTCTACGTATGTGAGGGATGCTATATATTTGGATTGTAGATAAATAAAAAAGGAATTTTGGTCGACCTATAAATACACAAACACACACATACAGAGGCTTGGCTTATTAATTTTCAGTTGAAACCTTTTGCTAGGAAAAGAAAATGGTTCACCGGAAGTGCGGTTTTACTGAAGTTATTTCAGTTTTCTACGATTGTATCCATAAAAACACCAACGGATTTCATTAAATTTGTTACACTAAATATGAATACAGAAGAGACACCTACCACTTTTGTTGTGAACTTTATTCCGCAAAAGTTCATTTAGAGAAGTTTTGGTGGGGTTTCTAAACTAGCTACTAATTAATGTAGATGATATTTGAAATCTATTAGTTACCCATAATATCCTATGCATTGTTAGATAACTTAAGATACCATTTATAATAATATAATAATGATAAAAAACTGGTGTATGAAACACTCACACGAGTTCATCTTACAGCGCACAATACTATTACAAAATTTAGAAATGTTTGCATGTTGCATTTTGATAAATAATTTCTGTTAAAATAATTATTTGGCCTGCATACTCTTGCATGCCCTGCAAGAGCCAGTTGCCCCAACCTTCCAGGTGGGGTCTTACACCAGATTTTTTTATTTATTTCAATTCAAACAATGATATGAAAAGTTTATTTTGGGTCCAAAATAGCACGCTGAATATTATGGCTATATGGAAAAACGAGGTTCTTTCTTAGATAAGGAATTATGCAATCCAACTGTTATATAAATAAAATTATAAAGATATAACCACTTAAAAAATATGATAAATACAAGGAAAAAATAGGAGTGCAAATAACACGGTGGGGAGACTCGAGGCCTTTGAATATTAACTAGTAACTTATCTATATAGGCAGTGTACTGGCTCATCAGGTCACCTTGATCGTCCTTACTACGTTCATGTAAAAATACTATCAATATGGCTGCTGTCGAGTGTATTGTTGGCCGCACGTTAACGTACTTAAGTACATCGGCACAACAAGGAATCTGGAAAAACCCACAGACAACTTACTTGTATTATGAGGAATTATATAACACAGCTGATAATGTCTATATGGCCGAACTGTCCTTCAACACAATCAGTTCGCAACTATAAATTTAAAAACTGTTTACAATATTGCCAGGAATACCTTTTTCATAAATGCTTATAGTTTATTAAATACCCATGCTAAAAGCATTTTCTGAGTTTCCTAGATTACTGATAAAAATGTAGACTAGTGCAACTCATTCGCCTTACTATTTATTATTAATATTCTAATTAACAAATTTTCTTCCAAATTGATTTTTTACTTAACGTTTAGGGTGTTCATGCGATGTTCAAACACCACAGGCTCACAAGTGGCATCCTTAAAAAAACAATGTTAACTTATGTCATACACACGTCACAACAAGATAACCTGAAAAAGTCTGCTCTAAAAATGATGTCCTATACATATGTCGCACGCTAAACGACGCAATAGTCATACTACGTTTCTTGTCCTCTACACAACTTCACAAGATGTCATATCAGCTCCAAAAAAGTATGCAAAAGGTAAGCAAAGGCAAGATTCTTGAAGCGCAATATCTCAAGTTTTGAGTTTTCTGCAATTTTTCGTTATTTATATATAGATATTTTAACGAACAAAATATCTTTGAACTCAGAAGACCTCAAAACGTGCATATCCAGTGAAGGATCAATTTTCAAAAGAGGTTAAAAAAACAAGAAAATGGAACTAGATGAATGGAACTAGATATTCCGTCCAAGATTCGGGAATCTGAAATGAAAGTTTGATTTTTGACCCTTTATCTCGGCCAAAATCCAAACCATTAGTTTCCTGGTTTGTAGTCAAATGTTTTACTAAATACGTAATGAGTTTTTCACTTTTATTTGAACATTTTTCTGAGGAAATTCAGTTTAGAAGGTTGTGGACTGGTATTCCATCCCTCTACATGCAACACCAAATTGTGGCTCCTGTATGGGTATCTTTGTTTCCATTTCGCGCGTACTCACAATCTCTTCAGACTACAAGAGTTTCTAAATTGCTTCTTAGAATAAAAGCTACCTAAATATTGCAGCAGGCAGCAGTTAGTCCCCAATAAAACAAATTGACCGTTTAAAGATGTGCCTAAACGTCATAGATCTCCCATGAAAAAACATGGAACGGGGTGAAAGAATATTTCCTTCAAACTGGGGCACATCAATAAGCCCTAAGAAATATTAGAAGGTGATATCCACCATCCCTGTTTTAAAATAGAACATAAATTGAATAATAACTCTATGTCTATTTTCGAAAATGTACGGTAATGGCGTCTGATGAATGTAATGTGTACAGAGGTATCAGTATTGCCGGTACGAGAGGTGGACTGAGAGCGGAGAGAATATTTCTTTCTCTCTCTCTCTCTCTCGCTCTCTCTCTCTATATATATATATGTTTGTGTATCAGTTCAGACGTGATCCGCATCCAATACGACCGTGTTATGTTCATGTGATTATAATAATTCTCCGGTTGTATAAGAATGTATCACTTAAGTCATCATACAAAGTGAACTATATATATCTCTTTGTCTGCCTTCCGAACTATACAGTTGGTCACATTGTTTGGCACTCACTGTCCCACCAATCTAAAATTTCTTTTTATCGTTAAAATAATTATTCTATCTACAATGAACAAGTAAATGTCTGTGGATCCAGTATTGAACAAAACTAACTAATGTGGAATACTCATACAACTTTCTTTTACAATTCTCACACTTTTGAATGCAAATTGTTGACTAAACGTTTACTTTCCCTCAAATCCTACCAAGAGGGGGAAAGTAATTTGCTGAATGGATACTGTACTGTAGATCGGAGGCAAACGTCTCATCTTCCCCAAAATCGCCATGTACTGAAACCAATCGCCAGCGGTTCGCCACACAAAAGCTGGACTTAGTAGTTCCATTAACAACCACTCAAGGCATACCACTGAGCCTCCAAACGCAAGTCAATGTATTGGCTAATAGACATGTATTTCCCAAAAATCAACTTTCCAGGAGAAATATTCGAATAAAAGTGATAGGCATTAATGTGTATAGATGGTAAAGTTTAAAGAAAAACTAAAATAACTTAAGTAAAGTAGCATTTCCCGGTTGATGGATTTTGATCAAAACCTTCTGGTTCGTAATCAGTTGCGGGGGTGGTACCTAAACGGAATACCAAGTTTGAGCTTCCTGCGATTTTTTTTCTGTATATATACACACACAAACATACAGATCATTCGCTAACACATTTTTTCACACTCCGGGACCTCGATTTTTTCGTATTTCCTGTGAAAACTGATTTCAAAAATTTGACACGATCACAATACTCCCTGTCACTAGGAGTACAAGAAAGTATTACGTATTTAGTGAGTCGTCTATAACTATGGGATGTAATAACATTTTGATTACAAACAGGCTGTCCGCAGAAGATATTTCCGAAATAGGTTTCTAGTTGTTCTGAAATGTTCTCGAAAACAGCTCTAATGATGTTCTTTAAACTTGGAATACAAAATAAATCTCACCCATTTATTTGAAACATTTTTCAGAAAAGAAAAACTTTTAGGGATATTCTGGGGAATCTGAGTGAGTTAGACTTGACTGTCGTCAGCAGGCTGGCAGAGGGCACTACCGTGTAATGTAGGTCATTCAGTTAGTCCGTTTGCAATGAAAATCAAGTATAATCCAAACTATCTACATTTAATTATTAGTATCAGATCATCTACTTATTCTATCGTACATGTTTTACAAAGTAAGATACCCACTTTAATCTTATATTCTTCACAAAATTTCCAAAGCGATGCCCCATGTAAACAGTTTAGTTAACTAATTTCATCATCTATCGCAGACATGGCATGCCAGAACCCACCAACTCCCGGCCTAATCGCAGAAGAGATTCTCAGCAGAAAAACAGACCCACTACCTTTTCCTATTTGTTATTAAGGAAGATTAAGCCCCGCCACCCCACCCCAGTGATTTATTAACGACCGTAAATCACAGTTTGTCTTGGATCAGTGTACATCATTGTATTGCATGGTGTGACTAACACCATCTATTATGTTCTAATATATAATGGACAATAATTCATCAATATCGCGGTTTAATAAAATTTTATAAAATAAAATAATTAAATTTGCTAGCTGTAATACTATACTTCATATTGGGACACGCATTTAAATATAATAAGCAATTTTTAATTTTACTTTCTCTTATTGGTGTGAGAGGAACTGTAGGAGGGGGATTAGCTGAGTGGTGGCGGGCTGGTTCCGGATTAGACTCATCAGTGCTGCCCCTTACATTTTCTCTTCCCAGGAGCTTCTACTACAGCTCACTGCCCGGTGATAGGCAGTAATTGCCTGTAATGAGCAAATATTGTGAAGCATTCACACAACTTGCTGATACTGTAATTCTGACGGTGATTGGAATTAAGGTTTAGTCTGTAACTGCCACTGTTTGCACTATACAGGGAGCCTTCTCCTACCTCAACCTTATCCAGAACCTTCCTGCAAATTAATTTTTCCGGAAAAATGTGGCACAACGAAGTTACAGATTTATATGTAAGTAGTACGTATATAACAAGTTATGGGAATAATATTGGGACTATTTTACTGAACAACGAGAGATAAGTGTATAGAGAGTAGAGTGACCGAACGTTGAGTGATGATATTGGTTGGTAGAGCGATGAATGTAAAATAGTCTAATGGGTGATGTGACCAGTAACTCTTGCTTGTTCTAACGGTGGTGAGCTAGTGGGCAAATCTGGTGAACCTTTCAAGAATGAAGTTGATGGAGCGTCCGCTGTTTACTCGTTACTAAAAGTTTATCTGGTGGCTGGCTTTATTCTCCGGAGTTGGTTTGGTGACTGGCTGATTAACCTTTCAGATGGTTGGCTTTCATTTAATTTCTGTTACCGCTAGAGATACAGTTTCTAGGTGAGAGATTGATTGTCGTAGTTGAAGCCAATGCGCCAATACATTGTACTGGATGTGAGAGAGGATGTAAAGCGTAGTTGATATGCATTTGAAAATCGCCGCTTTAATGCAAATTATGAAACTATTAGTCTAGCTTTCGGTTGAGAATTTACTGGCGGTTGGTTCCATTATAATGGTAACAACAGAGTATCGAGTTGCAACGTGCTACTATTTTTTGGTTTTGATATATTTCCTACACCACTCATCCACGCACACACACATATACAGGGTGTACACAGAGCAGAAGTCGAAACTTCGACAGGTGATTCAGCAGCTCAAATGCAACAAAAAATATCCTATTCACTCTGGCCCGATCTCAACAGTATCCAAGATATTTGCATTTTTAACTTAAGTATTAGATGAAAATATTCCAGGCTGTACAACTACTGCTTTGCCTCTCTTCCTTCTTTCGAAATTCTTTCGTGTTGCGTTCCAAGTGTAATAAGCCGGAATGTAAGTTCTTGCAAAATCATCTGTTTGTCATGGTTGAAAAAACGCTGTTAATGTGTGCTCCCATATGTGCAATAAACAAAAAATAAAGGTAATAATAAAATAATAAAAAGTATTATTATTATATTAAACAACACCATCACTCACTCGGCCAGCGCGACAAACTGCGCGAGACTGGTGTGAGGTACTTCGAGAATTTCCCGTTTCCGTGGGAACTTCGGAATAGAAGTTCTTGTAAGTAGATGAGAAAGAAGTTCAGAGAGAGCGCCACCATCGCAACGCGCTGAGTCTGTCTATTTCTGCCAACCTCGGAATTTCCCGTTTCCGTGGGGACTTCGGAGTAAAAAGTATATATAAACACTCTTATATAGAAATGCAACGTTGTGTAAAAATTTCAAGAATTTCAATCCATCGACTACTTTTCGAGTTTTGCGGCCACAAACAAACGGATGCTGAATTTTTATATATATACAGACTAGCTAATCCGGCCACGCTTCGCTGTGACTCAGTCTGATTTTTAGAAAAGTACGTAGACGTAAAGTAAGTAGACGTTTTGAAGTTGAACCTTCAAATTGTTAAATGAATTTTTTTTTACTGTGCTCCAAAAAGTTGAATATTTCAAGCAGGCAGCTGGTATTGAGCGAGGTATCGCTGGAAGCGTTTGCCTGAAGTCACCATAGTAACACCAATGCTCCACCAAATGGAACCTGATTATCTCGCAAGTTTTTCAATGTATGGTCTAATGCTTCCAATGACTTCTTGTGAGCCTTTGTACACTCATCCCATACAATGATTTTGTACACCAAAGAACCTTTCCCAATACTGATGTTTTGGAAATGTTACATGTTGGGTTTTCTGTGAAGTCATGTTTTGTCACAGTTTAAGAGCTGAATGCGCCGTTCTTCCTCCTTCCATCAACGTAGCAGCAATACCTGAAGAAGCACGTGCTAACGCAATATGGCCGTTTGAACGGATTTTAGCTCGGAATTTCTCGTTTCCATGGGAAGTTCGGAATAGAGGTAATTATAAGTAGTTGAGAAAGAGGTTCAGAGAGCGCGCTACCATGGCAACGCGTCTGAGTCTCACCATGGCAACGCGTCTGAGTCTGTCTATTTCTGCCAACCTCGCGAAACGCTCGGATTTCCCGTTTCCGTGAGAACTTCGGAGTGTTCGGAGTAAAAAGTATATATAAACACTCTTATATAGAAATGCAACTTTATGTAAAAATTTCAAGTCAATCCATCGACTACTTTTCGAGTTTTGCGGCCACAAACATACGGATGCTGAATTTTTATATAAATAGATAATTGTTCAAAACTAAAATGGTTATTTTAATTTTGTTCCTTCTCCAAAAATTGACATACGAGGAAATTAATAATTTGATATCAGTGAAAAGTCGGTTACGCACTATCCCAGTTTTCTGCATTTACACCCCTCTGTTCGAGGCAGGGTGATATTAAAAAAAAAAAAAAATCCGTATGGTCTTGAAGCTCAATAAATGCGCAACTTTTTCTGTGATTGGGTGACTCCTTGATTCATTAATCATTGAAAAAATACAGTTGAAAATTATAATAAAAATCATCGAGAACGAATTTTTTAGACATTAAAGTAAAAATTTCATGGTTTATAAGAAACGTTTTGATGCTGTGAATTAAGGAAATTAAATGCTCTTTCGTTTTGAATAGACAGATTTGTTGTAGGATAAAGGATAGAAAAGTTCCGACCGTTTTCATGGCGAAAAACGCGAATATCTAAGGAAAAGTTAAAAATGCAAAATCTTGGACACTATTGAGATCGGGCCAGAGTGAATAGAATATTTTTTGTTCATTTGACCTGCTGAATCACCTCTCGAAGTTTCGACCTCTGCTCCGAGTACGCCCTATATATATATATATTATATATATATATATATATATAGAGAGAGAGAGAGAGAGAGAGAGAGAGAGCGTGTGCGGGGTATATATATTGCACCTGATATAAACGTAACTTTTTGGGAAAAAATGCGAAAAACTAAGAAACTCATTCTTTAAAGTTGGGCATCAAACCGGGAAATCAAACTCGCGCTTCCTGCAATTTTTCTATTGGAGATATTTTGCCCATGAACACCGGTTTTTAGACCAATCGCTAAAAACAATTTTCTTGCTATTATGGAGTCTTGTAATAATTTTTTCAGAGGGAGATTCAGAAGCTTAGCTGGATCTGTAATAGCTATAGGAATATGTAAAATATTCATAATCGATATAGATATAATAAAATGAAATCGATATCAAGTATTAGCGAGATATAATATTCAGTTAGACAGGGCCATATATAGCAATGGCTTTTATTCTAATAGCAGCGTGTCCAAGCTGTGGTAGTACTGCCATCTAGATAGAAAGGCAATAACGTTATGACATATATATATATATATATATGGAACGTGACGTCACCTTGTATAGAGCTGGCTGATCAAATAATAGTGAGACATGATAGATATCCTAGTCAAGTGAAACCTTCCCACTTGGTGCTCATCCCTAATAGCAATGTTTACACTATGAATTACAAACGGCTGTTTCACGATCTGGCAGGCGTTACTTATAATAATCATTTGGTACATGTTATTTCAACTCAATAAACTGTATTTTAATAAAAAATATTGAAATTCAATTTTGATAAAATATCCAGTGGGAAACACTGCAACCAGTGGAAACCACAGCCAACACAATTATAAAATTGACAAGTTTTCTTACTTTTACTTAGATATAACACAAATACAGAGCTGTTGGGGGGGGGAGGTATGTATCTATCCAACGCAGGTAATAGTTGAAGTGATTATATTTCAGTTCAGAAGAGAGCCCCTACAGCATCCCAACACGCTACATAACATACAAAATTTTACAACACTAAATAATCACTTTTTGCAGAAAAAATTTTCAAGCGAAAAATCTGTACAATTCCAGGTTTAAAGAAATTGGCGGCTGTAGCCGTTTTAGAGAAAATTACAACAGAAAATTTATTCAATTAAGTCGCACATCCAGTTTACCAATTTTCAAAACAAGTTTTTCTTGAAAATATGCTTTAATTAAAAGTCACGTGTATGTGTGTGTGTACATGGCAGACAAAGTTGAAAGAAAATCCTTTGATCATTTTCTGAATAACGCGAAAACCGATCAAATAACAATTAGTAAGGTCGCACTTTCGATTGATGAATTTCCACCAAAACCTTAATGTTACATGTATGGTGGAGTACATAAATGGAATATCAACTTTGTACTTTCTGCAATCTATCGTTTTTGAGATATTCTGTTCATCCAAGGAGATCATCTGCTAAATCATTGTTTCGTCCTCAGGGACCTCTAAACATATTTCCAGTGAAAAATGGGTTTCAAAAATTACTGGCAGCGAGAGAAAGAAAATTGCGAAGAACTGGAAAATGATATGTTCAGTAAATTGTTCGCGGTTGAGAGAATTTAATGAATGATTTCCTGTGGAATGTCCAGGTGATACACAAACCGAATTTCAAGTTTAACCTTCCTGCGATTCGTTTTTCTTTCTTTCTTATTTTTTTTTTAAATTTAAGGCGCGTCAACATCTATGGCCATTGGCGCCCGGACCCTTCTCAGTGCACTGCCAGCCTCCGGACAGTGTTCTCTCCTTACAGACAACACTGTCCATCAGCAGACAGTGAGCTGTAGAGGCTCCTAGGAAGAAAAAATGTAAGGGTAGCACAGCTGGACTAGCTTGAACGCGTTTTCGGTTTTGAGTAAGCTTTGATTGTAACAGGGAGATAACATTTTTAAGAAGTAATTTTCGCGCTCATTGATCCTGAAAAAACATGTTTTTCCGAAAGAAAACTTGACATTTCGAAAAATGATACGATTGCAAGTATAAACGATACTAAAACATTGTTTGGAGGAAGTCGAATACCATCTTTGAGAAAACAGTAAAAAAAGGAATTAAAATGAAAGGGAAATAGAAAAGAAACTTAATCAGAAGTGGTGACATAGTATTGCAACCATAACAACGGAGAAGATGTGTTCATCTGGTGACGGGAAGGCTGGGAAACAGTAGGGCCGACTTGGTTAATAATTCAGCACTGCCGAGGTCAGCACTGCCAGATTAAACTGTAAATTTTCTTCCTTCGTCTCCCCAAACAATGCCGAACAACAAAATTCAATTCTACTAAGAATATCCCCCTCCTATCCTACACAGTATACAAGCTTTACTGTTTAGTACCTGACCTTCCTCCTACCCTACTAGTTATATACACTGCCTATTTACTGTTCACTCAGGAATCCAACCGATTATTTGGCTGTCAAAGTATGTACAAAAGAAATTTAATACCGAAATTGCTGTTTTCAGACCAAGCAAAGTAATACCCTAAAGCAAAGTAATAGAAATCAACATGATACAAACACTAACCGATATACAGATTGAACGCAAACATCACTAAATTACAACAGAACTTATGGCAAACTGATACTGTAGTGTTTCAAAAATAGGGGCAAGTGAGCAACAATAAGTGTACTTCAGCAAACAAGTAAACAATACACAAGCTAGTCAGGATGAAGCAAAAGATCGTGAAACTTTTTAACAGGAACATAGTTGCCAGAACCTGTAATGAGGACAATATTGTCTGGTATATATATTCTGGTGCAACGAACCATAATGTTGTCTGATAAAACGTTTTTTTTACTAGTTACAAAAAACAGAGTGTTGCTCTTCATGTTGTATTGTGCTTTATGTTCAAGAATTTACGTCATAATTTACTTTCTGTACAGAGGTTAAAAGAGTTTGGTTTGCAGATAATATTGGAAAAGTAAACTGTTGCTGTTGGCTTTAAAATACATAAATTTTGCTACAACAGTTGGATAATATTACAATTACTTCATTAAAATCAGTGGCTAAACATCTACTTTTCCTTACTAGAGATTTAGAAAAACCACAGGATTACCACCTTTCAATAAAGAAAATTTTAATGCGGATAAAATTGAGGAAGTATGTTAATAATATTGAAGTAAAATATAGCATAAGAGAAGAAAAAGTGATGTAAAAATAAAATAAAGTGATCAATAAATAATAACAAGTTCTGAAATTAGGCAAATTCTTACAATTTTATGGATAAGTACATAGTTTATGAGCTTGACGTTATTATGAGACAAACTACTGCAACCTTTCAGAAGGTAAGTTCCTCTGTTTACATTGCAAATGGAACACTGTTCCTAAAAATTATATTACCATTAAACAAAAAGTTTAGAATTCACATTTTTTGTCGATTATATTTTATAAAAAAAAAGTAAAAATGGAAAGCTATATTAAAGAATATTTCGAAATACAACTCCAATTATGGACATACAGTTAATATAACTATTAACAATTAAACTTCAAAGTTGTGAATAAAAACCATTCTTGTTTATTTGGTGTATTTCGTGTTAACTTGTTTTATTTAGTTGTTGTAACTGATGGATATTTAACTCTAGAGAAAAGTTCTTTAGAACTGTCGTTCAATTGCCACACATGCTAGCGCTCGTGTGGGCAAATCTGAAACTCGAGTATGTAAAAGGGGCACTTTTCTCTTCTTATCAAATAAATAACTATTTATAAACTTGTTTTTATATTAGATAAGACTTGTTAAGAGACTAATCTGATTTCATTCTGATGTCCCACAGATCCGAGCTTTTATAAGGGTTGTAGTTAGTAGCCGAAGTTTAAAGAAAATCGTTAAGAAACATTTAACTATATAATGGGACTTTACAAGTTAATTGTGGGGGGAGAAAACAAAGATAACACACACGCACACACGACTTTCTCTTATTCCGTCAACAAAATTCTAAGTGACAAATTTCCTCCAAACTTAAAATTATTACGATAAGTTTGGAGTTAGTAAAGCAAAGTTTAAGCTATTAAGAGAAAGGAAGTTATAATTATCTTTTTTGGATATCGATTGTTTATATAAACTCGATACCTGCTAGCAAACTCAGAGGCCAAAATAATGCCCCCAACACTGATATGGGGAGGAAAGAATCCTCTAAAATGCAGGCCATACAAATTAAGATATTTTTTTTTTTTATCCAACGCCAACTGTAGGCAAGTTAGCCATTTTGTCGCGGGCAACCCAATATAAGAGAGCCCTAGCGTAATAGGGGTCTTGTTCGGCAGCATCCTCACGCAGCTGGTACAGAGCTTGGCATACAGCAAGGTCCTCATCGTTCAGTGTACCATCGTTGCAAAAGATATATTTCCAGACCCAGTAATCTTACTTCAACTCTGTCATAATTATTAATTGATATAATTACCTTAAAATAGGGTTATTCATTCATCTAGAATTCAAGTTAGAGAATTCTAGTAAGGAAAAGAGTGGAAAGGGAATTATTACTGTGGGAAAAACTAGTTGAAAAAATTAATAATTTGTCAGCAGCCGATATTTTCCATGATAGCCTGCTTCTTTTTGTGGTCATCACAAAAAAACAGGATGACCACAAAAAGAAGCAGACTATCACGGAAAATATCTCTGATGCTTTCCAGCTCTGCAGAACCAGCACAACAACAATTTGTGAGCATTTCCCAGGCGATTTAAGCACGATCTACTCTAGTCTGAAACACTCACACGGACTTTCTCTCACAGCAGTTCTCACAGTTTTAACTGAAAAAATTTTCTCAGAAGTTGGAATGTTTCAACTCCCGTTGACCTATTTCTTAAATTTGGATTTTTCATTATTGTCCAGAGGGCCAAACCACAATTTAGCAAAATACAGCAAAATCACAATTTAGAGGGTGTTTAATCTCATAACACCTTTTTGTCCCCCAATATATGCCTTCCGCAATACGTATGTCACTTTCGGCCGTTTTCGTAATTACGATAATTTCCGATCGTTCATTTGTTCAGCTTCACCTCCAATCAGTTAGTTCTCAGTTCGTTCTCTGCTAGTTCTGTACTTATTCTGTTGTACCCTCGCTCGTACGCGCACGGAAGTGCTCTGCATTTTCCACGTGCACCCCGCATATTGAGTGTTTTGTTTTCTCTCTGTTAGTTTGCCGCAAGTATACGAGCGTCTCGTTTCTCACCTCTTTCGTTACACCGCATTTTCACGGGTACACAGTTTTCCGCTATTCTCGTTACACCGCATGTTCCCCGCTTGAGTACAGAACATCATACAAAGGAATCTACTTATGCCTACTTGGCCTTCAATCTGCTTGCCTTTTAGACTGGAGGACACATCTACGTTCACAAAGGTATCTGGGGCCAGGGGAGTGGGGGAGTCGACTCTCTTTTCCTTTTGGGATCCCTTTCCTTGGAACGTCGTTAAGCCAGTGTCCACATCTTACAAGGTAAGCGTTTTATTATTCATACTTATTTGGATTATTATTCTCTGTTTCCCCGCATTAAGAACTACACCTCAAATACAGATCACTTACCGCATTTGTTTGACAAGATCAGACAAATTTTTGGTCTTCCTGGCCGAATGAAAAAACAATTTTTGGTCCTCCTGGCCGAATGAAAAAACAAATTTTGGTCCTATTCAAATTCAAAAATAAGAAAAATAACAAATTTTAATCTAACACGTGTCCAATTCGTGAAAATAGTAACTTTCTCTCTTCAAAATCGGTGAATTTATTTCTAAATTAAAATCCATAATTATTTCTAATATACTTTAACGAGTCGGATTTTTTTTTTTTTTTTTAAGGCGTCTCAACATCTGTGGTCATTTGCGCCCGGAGCCTTCTCAGTGCACTGCCGGCCTCCGGACAGTGTTCTCCCGTTACAGACAACACTGTCCATCACCGGACAGTGAGCTGTAGGGGCTCCTAGGAAGAGAAAATCTAAGGGTAGCACGGCTGGATTCGAACCCGTGATCTCCGCGTTACTAGTCCAGCGCGCTACCACTGAGCTAATCCCTTCCCTACGAGTCGGATTCATAAAAATAATAATTTTTCCCTTTTTAAATCAATTAATTCATCTCAAAAAATTAAAAAATCGTAACATCTTCCAACAAAATTGTGCATGTTCAGAGCATGTCTGTATAATCACAACATTGGAAGTTAAAATTGTACATATCTATAGTTTTCAAGTTGGCCTCAAGTATAAAGTTCAATTTCAAAAAAACAGCCTTTAAAAGTTCTTGTTGCTAGGCGAATTCCCGCCGTGTATCGCAGTGTTACGTATAACCCCGCTAGAGCGCTGTTATCTCACTTCCCACAGCTGGCTTATAACCTCATGTAACCTTGCCTTGTTTTACATTCCCATTGTTATTGTTTTTGTTTACCTGTCAACGTATGTCATTGAAATAAGCCTTTTAATTCTTCAATTCAATTTTATCGCTTATTCATCTTTTCTTTTCTCAATATTAATTATTATTAATTAACTTCGATACAATTAAAGAATTTTACGAATCATAAATTATTTTATGTGCAGTTAAACTGTTTCATTTATGTGTATCTCTACAACTCAGTTGTTTCATTTCGATTAAAATATTTTATATTCCGCTTCCTTCTTATCCTGTACACCTCGCTCTGTTGTCCACGAATACGGAACCATGCCTAGCACTGAGGCCAAAGCACAACCGGGTTCTTATCCTGGGTACGCCAAGTTGCTTATGACCAGTCGTCGTTTGCTTGCAGACCGCGATGAAGTATTTTCAAATCTCACCGCTATTCATGACAGAGTAACAACTTTACAGTTACCTCAGTTGGCTACCCTTCAGGCATATGTATCGAGAGCAGAAAAACTCAATGAAAAGTTTGAAACCATACAAAGTAAAATGAAAGATATTAATTTCTTACTCGAAACTAGCGATCAGCTTGAAATAAACCAGGTTAGCAATTCATTCACGGACTTAATTGTACATATTGAGTCACGGTATTTACTCTTAAAGAAGCAGGAGCCACCTCCTCCTTGTACCGCAGATACACATATCAGTACCTAGCCTCACCCTATTTTCAATCCGCTGCCTTGAATTCCCATTCCTCAATTCGCCGGTAATATTGATCAGTGGCCTGAATTCCACAGTACTTATAAGTCGCGGGTTCACGACGTTAAAGAATTATCTCAAGTTCAGAAATTTCAATACTTGAAATCGGCCATAACAGGAGAGGCTACTGCTGTTATTTCTGGCCTTTCTTTCACTGAAGAAAATTATTTAGTCGCGTACAACGCTCTCGTTTCCCGTTACGCTAACCCTCGCAGAAGTGCCGCTATGTATTTATCAAAGATAACTAGTTTCAAGAGAAGTTCTTCTCCTTCGTTAAATAATCTCAGGTCATTTTTGAATGTTCACCAAAACTCTGTCAGTGCCCTTAAGGCTTCAAATTTGTCAGATTTATGCGACTTCCTGCTGTTTTCGATTTCGCTTCAAAATTTAGATCCCGTAACAGCTCGTAAATTCGAAGACCGGATTGCCACATCTGGTATTCCTACCTATCAACAACTTATAGATTTTGTAGTTTCTCAGGTACAAATATTGGAACTGTCGCCCGGTATTTCATTCAACACTCATGGCCCTACAGCTGTCAAGGAATTCAAATCGAATGCTAAGCAAATATTTATGTTGAATTCTTCATCTTCACTCAGAAAACCGATGTCAAAGGTACAGCGCTCCAGATCATCCGCTCAAATCTGTGCGTACTGTAAATCCGCTCACTCAGTGTTTTCTTGTCCCCAATTTGCCGCTCTCACCATAGGCCGAAGATATGACTTTATACGCCAACAAAAAAAATGTTTTAATTGTTTCGGTTCACATGTCCGGCGATACTGCAAATCTAAATCGGTTTGCCGCTTATGTAATTCCAACAGCCATCACACACTGTTGCATCCACAGGTTATCCGTGATTCACCTATCTCGCAGTCAATCAATAACGCTTCACCTCAAGTTAATTCTGTTTCTACCGCAGATTCTAATGTTCCTGAACAAACTTGTTTATTCAATTCATCAAACCCCCATATTCCAATGGTGTTATTAGGTACCTTAACCGCCAATATAATGGACTCAATGGGCCAGAGTCGTACTATTCGCGCCGTTATTGACCCGGGGTCACAAGTATCGGTAGTCACACAATCTTGCGTACAGGCATTAGGTTTGTTTGTGAATCGTCTACGAACTCAAGTGTCATGTGTGGGTAATACACGTACTTCCGCTACGGACATCACCGGCCTAACGCTACACTCTCATGTTTCCGACTTCAAATTGTCATTCCAAGCATTGGTTATGCCTTCTATTACGCCGTTGCTACCCGCTAAACAAATTTCTTCTGAAGTCATGTCTCGTTTCAGGCACTTAGCATTGGCCGATCCTACATTCGACACTCCTTCTCCAATTGATGTTTTACTTGGCGCAGACGTGTTTCCGCAACTTCTTTTGCAAAATTCTTACGGCACCTATACTAGTACTCCTTCCGCAATCTCAACCCAATTTGGACGGGTTATACTTGGACCTCTTGAAAATGATGAAACGTTCGTAGACCCCATTTCGCTTCATATGTCGTGCGATATATCCGCTCAATTGCAAAACTTTTGGGCTATCGAAGAAATCCTCACTTCATACATATCTAACCCAGATGATGATAGAGTGGAGGAGCATTTTTCTACGACGCACACTCGCAATTCTGATGGGCGTTATGTCGTTGCACTACCGTTTAAGACCGAAGCCCCTACACTCACAGTTAACGCTTACTCGCCGATCCATTCACTCAATCGTCTCGAAAATAAACTCAATAAAATTTCGTCTCAGTTCAGTGCTTATAATGAATTTATGCGCGAATATCTAAGCTTGCAGCATATGTCGAACGCTACCACCTCCGCGAAATATATAATTCCTCATCACGTGGTATGGAAAACTCAGAAAGACTAGTGTAAAATCAGAGTGGTATTTAACGCATCCGCTAAAGATGTTAACAACATTTCTCTTAACGATTGCCTAATGTCAGGGCCCAAACTTCAACGGGATATTCATGCCATTTTATTATCATTTCGTTTGCATGCCGTGGCGTTGTGCGCCGACATTGAGAAAATGTATCGCCAAATATTGGTGCGTCCGGAGGATCGCGTACACCAACACATTGTTTGTCATACTGGCTCCAACGCGACCATTCAAGAAATGGAGCTCAACACTGTAACATACATCTAACTCCTTCTGCCTTTCTGGCTCAGCGTGTTCTCATTCAACTTGCGCATGATGAGGGTGAACTATTTCCTCTTGCCTCTCAGGCGCTCCAACATTGCACATACGTCGATGATATCATCACCGGTGCCCCTAATATTGATGCCGCACAGACACTTCGCCATCAACTCATTGAATTACTAAATAAAGGTGGATTCACCTTGAAAAAATGGTCATCAAACCACTCAGACCTCTTCAATGAATGGCAGGATGATCCGCATTGTTCTGCGATACGATTTCACGCTGATGATATTTCAATTAAAATTCTGGGAATCCTATGGGATCCATTATCTGACACGTTTCGTTTTTCTGTTTCGCCATTCGAAGGTGAGCTCTCCAAAAGAAATCTGCTTTCATACATTGCTCGTATTTTCGATCCTTTAGGTTTTTTTAGCTCCCATTACGTCCACGTTAAAAATTCTGCTGCAACAGTTATGGATCGTAAATCTAGATTGGGATGACCCGTTACCTATTCACTTAAATTCAACGGCCAATAAGATTCTCGAACAACTACCTATTGTATCACGATTTAGCATTCCCCGCTACATATCACATTCAAGTCCCTCAATCGTAGACATTGCTGGGTTCTGCGATGCTTCCGCACAGGCCTATGCCGCTGTTTTGTATATTGTATTTCGTGATAACGCCCTCGTTACGCCTATGTTATGGATTGCTAAATCTCGTGTAGCTCCATTAAAGCCGCTTACGATTCCTAGACTCGAGTTGTGCGCTGCTTTACTTTTAGCTCGTTTATATGCTTCGCTCGATTTTTCTCTTTTCGCTCGTACTCTTCCAAGGATATATTTCTTCTCCGACTCGCATGACGTGCTTCACTGGCTGCACACACCTCCTCACTTGTTAAACACCTTTGTTTCAAACCGAGTAGTTACTATTCGTGAGCTTGCTTCACAAGCCCAGTGGGCTCATGTAACCACCTCCGACAATCCAGCTGATTTAGCCACCAGAGCTATATTGCCGTGTAACTTCATTAACGATGACAAAATGCGATTTTGGCTTCGTGGCCCTGCCTTCTTAAATTCTGCTGTTGATGATTGGCCTGCCCCGTTTGACAGTGCCTAACTTAATCATACTCTTGTGTCACCCGCTGAACCGCAGTGTTTAATTTCTGTAAATTCGTCAAACTCTGATTTAACAGACTACATTCAAAACTTTTCTTCATTGGTTAAACTCAAACGTGTTTTCGCCTGGATAACCCGCTTTATTAATAACGCTCGAGCTGCTAAATTTAAATCTGATTTGTTTCAGGGATCGTTGTCCGCGTCAGAGCTGACTCAGGCTGAGTTAACGTTAGTGCGAATTACTCAGCGTCAGTATTTTCCCCAGCTCATCCGAGACTTGAATTCTAACGCTGCCATCGCCATTGCTTACTCCAAATTGTCGCTTTTTTTTTATTCAACCGGTCTCGTCAGGGTGGGCGGGAGACTGACCCTCTCTAACTTGAGTTTTCATTCAAAGCACCCCCTACTGTTGCCAAAGGTGGCGCATCTATCTCAACTTATATGTGTTCACTTTCATGTTATGTATTTTCACGCGGGCCCTAACACTGTGTTACCCGCTATTCGTTCGCAATTTTGGATACTTTCTCTTCGTAGTCTTCTTCGTCAATGCATACACAGTTGCATTACTTGTCACCGTTTTAGGGCTCAGACATATCAACCCTTAATGGCGCCGCTTCCGGGACACCGCGTCGAATTTATACGACCGTTCGCTCATGTTGGAGTGGATTTCGCTGGTCCGTTTTCCACTGCACCTCAACACTTCGCAAATACCACCTAACTAAGGGTTATCTATGTTTATTCATATGTTCCGCTTTCCGCACTCTAGTCAACGTGGGCGACGTAGTGTACATCAAGTCTACCAACACCTCTCCGCTTTCGTGGCCATTGGGGCGCATCCTTAACCTCTTCCCTGGACCCGATCGTATCTCCCGCGTCGCCTCCATTCGCACCCGTGACGGCGTTGTCACTCGTCCGGTGCGCAGTCTCATTCCTCTTCCTATCCAGGGCTGAGTACAACTCACCCCACTATCCCTATCTCCCTGCTTTCCCCGATTCCTTATACCCTATCCTTCCTTGAATTTTCCCATTATGGTACCCTCTGTAAAATCTTAACGATTTTAGGTGGGCGGTATGTTTAATCTCATAACTCCTTTTTGTCCCCCAATATATGCCTTCCGCAATACATATGTCACTTTCGGCCGTTTTCGTAATTACGATAATTTCCGATCGTTCATTTGTTCAGCTTCACCTCCAATCAGTTAGTTCTCAGTTCGTTCTCTGCTAATTCTGTACTTATTCTGTTGTACCCTCGCTCGTACGCGCACGGAAGTGCTCTACATTTTCCACGTGCTACCCCGCATATTGAGTGTTTCGTTTTCTCTCTGTTTGTTTGCCGCAAGTATACGAGCGTCTCGTTTCTCACCTCTTTCGTTACACCGCATTTTCACGGGTACACAGTTTTCCGCTATTCTCGTTACACCGCATGTTCCCCGCTTGAGTACAGAACATCATACAAAGGAATCTACTTATGCCTACTTGGCCTTCAATCTGCTTGCCTTTTAGACTGGAGGACATCATCTACGTTCACAAAGGTATCTATGGCCAGGGGAGTGGGGGAGTCGACTCTCTTTTCCTTTTGGGATCCCTTTCCTTGGAACGTCGTTAAGCCAGTGTCCACATCTTACAAGGTAAGCGTTTTATTATTCATACTTATTTGGATTATTATTCTCTTTTTCCCCGCATTAAGAACTACACCTCAAATACAGTCCACTTACCGCATTTGTTTGACAAGATCAGACAGAGGGTATGTCAACTCCTCCACAGAACCTTTTTAAAACCTATCACTTTTGTTTACGATACTGTGCCGTGCGTAAAGTAAACATCTGATGGAATTTTTTTTTTTAAACAAAAGGCGTACAAATGAAAAGACCATTCAGGAAATGTCCCATTTCCGGTCAATCGCTTTTCCAATAACCCGGAATTTTAGAAACATATTCAATACCCATTCATTCCTGTGTATCCGCGATAGAAGCATACAATAAGCTGATTTTTTCCCGTAGAAATGTTTCACATAGAAGTTGCAGCTCTTTGTATTCGTATTCGAAATACTAAGTTAAAAGAAAATTGTTGAAACTGTTTTCGAGAAAAACGCAGAAGAAATGGTCAGTAATAACGCACTTCTGGTCATCCAATTGAAAAGCCTTTTCGTCTGCAAACCTGCAGGATTGTCAGAAACGAGCAGCAAGTCATTTGCAAACAAAAGGACTTTAACTTTAATACTGCCAATATGAGAACACCACCCTCCTGTAGGACAGTTAGTATGTAAAGAGGCACTCAACAATTTTTTTTTATAAGAAATGTCATGGATGCTTCATTTTCAAAATTGACGCAAAGTGATTCACTCACTCCACGGCTCTTCGATCCTCGTAGGGACTTCAAAACAAGTATTTCCCGTCAAGTATCGATTTAGAATATTTGAACTGATCGTAATACTTACTCTTGAAGTAGATAAATACTTTATTCGTACAGCACTAAAGATACAGAACAGTGTCAAAAATAAAAAGTTTCAATCATTTACAGAGGTACTCGTTTGGGAGTAATAATTTTTGTTTAGTAAATATTTTTTAAGTTCCTTTTTAAATTTATTTTTTGGATAGGCTCACCTGAAGCAAAGACTCAGGCAAACAATTATAGATTTTAGCGGCCATATATAGTGGGTTTTTGCAACATTGGAAGTCAGATGTACACGCACCTCCAATAAGTTGTTTTGCCTTGTCGTAATGTTATGTAGTTCACCTCTACGCCGAAACTTATTTGGATGTTCTAGTACAAATATGGCATATTTAAGGATATATAGCAGCAGGGTAGTGTAAGAAAGCCTAATCGCGGAAATAGTTCGCTTGTATCCTTTCTAACCTTGCATATTATTCTACCTTCTTCTGATACTTAAACACATTCACCGCTAGTGGCGCGCTTCCCCACAACATTATGCCATAAGTCATGATTGAATGGAACAGCGCATAGTAGACCGTCTTCAGTCCTTCAATGGTCAGTACGTCAGTCAGTCGTCTCATCAAATAACACAGTCTACTTAATTTCTCACATTTTTCCTCAATTGAGGCAGCATAATTTCATTTAGTATCTAGTATTATACCTAGATAGCGCACCGTGCGTACCTTTTCTTCTTTTAGTGAGAAGACTAATTCCTGTGTTTTCATCTTTATATATATAAAAATGAATGTGTGTCTGTCTCTCTGTCTGTACTCGATAGATTCAAAAACCATACATCCAATCGCCGTGAAAATTTGGGAAATTATTAGGTATATCCCCGGGAAGCCTTTTGCAATTTTTTTTTTAAATCAGAGTTGGGGTTCTAGGTGCTCCCGAACAAATATCCCAAAAATATCAAAATAACATTTAATTAGTAATATTTGTTAAAAGTGTAACCATGGATAAATTGAAAAATTAAATTGTTACTCATGAAATTTAGTCATAGAATTTACTTTTATAAAACAAATTAAACTGTAAAAAATAACATACCCATAATAACAGTTGCAATAAAAATAAAAATACAAATCAAAAATATTATTGATTTCCAGCTGAAGAAAATAATTGGAAATACGTTTTATTTAACCCCACAATTATGCCACCAAAGCGAAGTGCCATTGGTCGATCTACAAATCAAGCAAAAAGGAGAAGAGAAGAACGAGCTTCAGAAACAAGTGAGCAGAGAAAAACTAGGCAAGAAAGAGATCGATATCACACTGCTCTTGCTCGATTATTAGAAACGAGTGAGGCAAGCAAAGCATCAAAGGAATCGAAGACGAACGATACATACTGATTTGAATTTATGTGGTTTCAATTACAATCCCCTTTACAATTACAGTCTTCATCCAAGTGTAATTATTGGAAAAATGGATAAAAAGTGTACGTATTGTGGTGCTCAAAAATTTAAAAATGAAACACCAGGTATGTGCTGTGCAGGTGGAAAAGTAAAGTTACCAGACTTGCGTTCACCACCTGAACCATTGTTAACTTTAGTATCAGGTGAAACAAGTCAATCAAAAAATTTTTTGAAAAATATACGCAAGTACAATTCATGCTTCCAAATGACATCGTTCGGAGCAACAAATATCGTTAGCGCAAATTATATGCCAACATTTGAAGTACAAGGGCAAATTTATCACCATGCTCGATCACTACTACCCTTGCCAAATGCTGATACCAAATATCTTTAGATATATTTAATGGGAAATACTGACGAACAAATCAACAGACGGTGTCAACTGAATATGAGTACTAAACGAGAGATTGTCGCTGAATTACAAAATTTGTTTGAACAATAATGAATTAATTATATTATTTAAAACCGCCATTGAACAAATGCCATCTGACGATTACAAAGTAATAATAAAGGCAGATAAAACACCTATTGGTCAACATCGAAGACAATTCAACGCACCAACGATCGATGAAGTTGGTGAAGAATTTCATTCTCGCGATATAATTCTTCATCGTAGAAATGGTGACGTCCAGCAAGTATCAGAAACGCATCGTTCATATGATGCATTACAATATCCCATTCTATTTTGGCAAGGAGAGGATGGATATCATTTTAATATTAATATGAGAAATCCTACAACTAATGTGGACATCAGCAAAAAGGTCAGTGCTATGAATTATTATGCATATCGAACGATGATTCGTGAGAATGCTGATAATCATATATTGAAATGTAGACAATTATTTCATCAATACATTGTTGACATGTATGCAAAAATAGAAAGTGAAAGACTCCTCTACATACGACTAAATCAAGTCAAATTGCGTTCTGAAGAGTACATCCATTTACGTGATGCAGTTGTAAATGATGGCAGTCTCAGTGAATTGGGAAAAATGGTCATTTTACCATCTACATTTACAGGCAGCCCAAGACACATGCATGAATATGCACAAGATGCAATGACGTATGTTCGTGCATATGGTCGTCCAGATTTTTTCATCACATTTACATGCAACTCAGCATGGGATGAAATAAAGGAGCTTTTATTAACTGGACAATCACCATCAGATCGTCATGATATTTCTGCACGTGTATTTAAACAAAAATTAAAATCTTTAATAGATTTTATTGTCAAACACCATGTATTTGGAGAGATGCGCTGTTGAATGTATTCCATTGAATGCCAAAAAAGAGGTTTACCACATGCGCATATTTTAATATGGATGATGGAAAAGATAACACCAAACAGAATTGATGAAATCATCTCAGCAGAAATACCAGACATTGAAATTGATAAAGACTTGCACGATATTGTCTCAAAAAATATGATTCATGGTCCATGTGGCTCACTAAATAATAATTCACCATGCATGTCAGATGGAACGTGCACAAAGCGGTACCTAGAGACTACTTGCTGAAACTATTACAGGCAATGATGGATATCCACTCTATCGACGACGATCTACCGAAGATGGTGGAACATCCATTAAACTAAAAGTACTCAACAATACTATTGACGTTGATAATCGTTGGGTAGTACCATATTCTACATTACTACTAAAAACGTATAACGCACACATAAATGTTGAGTACTGCAATTCAGTGAAAACTATAAAATATATTTGCAAATATGTGAACAAAGGAAGCGATATGGCAGTGTTTGGAGTGGAAAATACAACTGCATCTAACGATGAAGTCACCCAATATCAACTGGGACGCTACATAAGTAGCAATGAGGCTGTATGGCGTATTTTATCATTTTCCATTCATAAGCGATATCCAACGGTTGTTCATTTAGCAGTACATCTTGAAAATGGACAGCGTGTTATTTTACATCACAAAATGTACGTGCACGAGCAATGTCACCACCGCCAACAACATTAACTGAATTTTTCACATTATGTAGAAATGATACCTTTGCAAGGATACTACTGTACTCTGAAGTACCAACTTATTTTACGTGGAATACATCAACAAGAAAATTTCAGCGTCGTAAACAAGGTAGAGCAGTACAAGGACACCTAAATTTATATTCCACAGATGCATTGGGTCGTCTGTACACTGTACATCCTTATAACGCAGAATGCTTTTACCTAAGATTATTATTGATCAATGTTCGTGGACCAACATCTTTCCAAGAATTAAAAACAGTCAATGGCCATGTGTGTGCTACATTTCTTGAGGCTTGCCTGACATTAAATCTCTTAGTAAACGATGCTCATTGGCATATTTCACTCGCTGATGCTTCTAATACTGCTCAACCACAGCAGATACGTACACTATTTTCCATCATACTAACTACATGTTTTCCGGCTAATCCAAAGGATCTTTGGGAAAAATATAAAGACTATATGAGTGAAGACATTTTACATCGCATGCGTAGAATAAATGCTAATCCCAACATTCAATTTACATCAAATATATACAATGAAGCATTGATTTTAATTGAGGATGTATGTTTGACAATACCAACACTCACTGACAGAATTGGGAATGATTCCTCCAAATAGATCTGGTAATGATATTTTCGATCGTGATATACAACGAGAAACGCACTTCGATGTTAATGAATTACAAACATTTGTTCGAATTAATCTGCCGAAATTGGTATTAGAACAACGAACAGCATATGACACAATTATACATGCAATATCTAACAAGAGTTGTGGTTTATATTTCTTACATGCACCTGGAGGCACTGGCAAAACTTTTCTTATTTCACTTATTCTGGCAACTATAAGATCACAAAATAATATTGCACTTGCTATTGCATCATCTGGTATTGCAGCAACTCTTTTGGACGGTGGTCGAACAGCACATTCAGCATTGAAATTGCCATTAAATATGCAGGTAATTGAAACTCCAACATGTAATATTAGCAAATATTCTGGGATGGGAAAAGTACTAAGATCATGTCAGCTTATAATATGGGATGAATGCACCATGGCACACAAGAAATCATTGGAAGCACTCAATCGCACATTAAAAGATTTGAGAGGAAATGAGCAGCTCTTTGGTGGTGCACTCATTTTGCTAGCTGGTGATTTTCGACAAACTCTACCAGTTATACCACGTTCAACACCTGCACATGAATTGAATGCATGTCTCAAATCATCAGTGTTATGGCGGTATGTGGAGACCAATATGCGAATCTCCTCATATTCGGAATATCTTTAAAGACCAATATGCGTGTTCAATTACAACAAGATGAATCTTCTAAACGATTTGCAAAACAATTGTTAGATATTGGGAATGGTAAAATGGAAACGGACGAATCCACACACTGTATTACATTACCAGAAAACTTTTGTCACATTGTAAAATCCACTGATGAATTGATTGCCAAAGTTTTTCCAAATTTATCGCAGAATTATAAAAATAATCAATGGATTAGTGAGCGTGCTATATTGGCAGCCAAAAACATTGATGTGAATTTAATAAACTGCACAATTCAATATGAAATACCTGATGAAGAAACAACATATAAATCCATAGATACTGTTGTCAATCACGATGAATCAGTTAATTATCCAATAGAATTTTTAAATTCATTGGGTCTACCAGGAATACCACCGCATATTTTATCTTTGAAAATTGGTTCCCCAATCATCCTTCTACGAAAAATAAATCCACCGCGATTATGCAATGGACTAGGCTATCAGTAAAAAAATTAATGAATAACATAATAAAAGGCAACCATTTTAAATGGAAAACACCAAGGGGAACATGTACTACTACATCATGATTCCCATGATACCAACGGATACTCCATTTGAATTCAAACGTCTACAGTTTCCTGTACGACTAGCCTTTGCAATGACCATTAACAAAGCACGGGGACAATCATTGCAAGTTCTTTTTTCTTTTTTTTTTTTAGCACTACAGCCCTTGCAGGGCCTTGGCTTCCTTAATAATTTTGTTCCAGACCTCTCTATCCTTGGCCTTCTCTCTCCACCTTCTCACTCCAAGCATTCTTATCCCGGCTTCTACATCGTCAGTCCATCTCTTCCTGGGCCTTCCGACTTTTCTTCTTCCTATCGGTTTGTCCTCATATAGTCTTTTCACGATGCGATCTCTTTCCATTCTTATAAGATGTCCCATCCACTCCAGTCTTCGCGCTTTTATTTCATTTAAAATGTTGGGGGATGCGTACAGCCTTGCTAATTCCTCATTACTCCTAATTTTCCAATTCCCGTTAACCAGGGTTGGACCAAAGATTTTCCTTAGAACTTTCCATTCCCAAACTAGGAGTAGTTTAGCATCACTTTCTGTGAGAATCCACGTCTCACACCCATACGTTACCACTGGTCGGACAACCGTCTTATAAATACGAATCCTATTTTTTTTGGAGATCGCACGTTCCTTGAAAACCTTTTGTAACGCAAACAGGCATCTATTACTTGAGGCCAACCTATCTTTTATCTCTTTTTTTACATCTCTATCTTGCGTAAAGATGCAGCCTAAGTATTTAAATTGCCTGACGTTTTCGAAGGACTCACCACCTAGACTCACATGGGACAACCGGCAAATGGCGTTATCAAATCTGGATGCCAGCATGTATTTTGTCTTTGAATAATTTATTTCCAGACCTACAGTCCTTGCCTTCTCCTTGAGTTGCAAAAAACCGTCTTCTAATGCCCTCAAGGTTCTACCCACAATAACAACATCATCTGCAAAAGCCAAATACTGAATGGATCGATTAAATATCGTGCCATTCGGATTGATTTCGATGCTTCTTATGACTTTTTCTAGCATGAGATTAAACAGTATCGTCGATAGTACGTCACCCTGCCTAAGCCCTCTATCGATAACGAACTCTTCTGAATAACCTCCTAGCACCTTAACTTTTGCAGCCGAGCTAAACACACATCTTTACTAAACTAATTAGTTTAGAAGGTATTGCAAACTCATTCATGACCTCAAATGCTTTAACCCTGTACAAACTATCATATGCTTGCTTGAAGTCAATAAACAAATGATGCAGGTCTATATTGTATTCATAACATTTCTCATGCATTAACCGCAGTGAGAAAATCTGATCGGTTGTTGATCTATTCCGCCGAAAGCCAGCTTGGTAATCGCCTAATATTTCGTTGGAATACACTGTTAACCTTTTTGCTACAAGTTTAGCCATTACTTTATATACAGTCGACAACAAGGCGATTCCCCTATAGTTTTCGCAATATGTCTTATCCCCTTTTTTAAAGAGTGGACATATCACAGCAACTGACCAATCTTTCGGCATTTTTTCATTTACCCAAATATTTGTTATTAATTTAAACAACCAAAGTTCCTCACCTCTAGATTTTAATAATTCCGCCGATATTCCGTCCTCCCCAGGAGCTTTATTATTTTTCAGGGACAAAATTATTTCTTCAACCTCTTCCTTCTCCGGAAGGTCAACGTATTCTTCATTCTCACTTATACATTCCCCTTCCAATTTTTCAATTTCCAGACTATTACCTTGATTAAGGAGTAAGTCGAAATATTCAGCCCATCTTTTCCTCACCTCAACTTCCCCTCCTATCAATGTTCCATCAATTCCTCTACAGAACTCTACCCTTGGCTGAAACCCTCTTTTCTCCTCTTTTACAGCAGTGTAGAATTCTTTCACTTTATTATATTCTCCATCTTCTTCCAACCGTTTCAGCTTTTCATTTTCAAACTCTCTTTTTTTCTTTCTACAGATTTTATTAGCCACCTTTCTTTTCAACTTGTAATCCTCAGTATTTTCTCTTGTTGGGCTGTCCAGCATCTTAATTCTAGCCAACTTCCTCTCTTCCAGTACACTTCTACACTGATCCATTCCTCTTAAGTCTTGTTTTCTTACCTACCGCCTTTTCGGCCGCTACACTGATCGCCTCTCTAATACACTTCCACTCTCTGTCTATATCACTTTTTGGCTCATGTTCAGTTTGCGAAATCTCCACATTTAAAGCCTTCCTCAATTCAATCTGATAATTTTCCTCACTTTTATCCATTTTTAATTTCTCCACATACCATCTATCAGTACATTTCTTTCCTTGCCGGAATCTTGAAATTCGTTGTCTATATTTTATTCTCACCAGGTTATGGTCCGTATCTCCATCTGCCCCACGATAACTCCTAACATCAAATATGTCCGACGCGTGCCTCATATCAATCATTACATGATCGATTTGGTTTCTGGTTTTTCCATCCGGTGATACCCAAGTTTCCCGATGTATGCGCTTGTGCGGATATTTAGTGCTACTCACACTCATGTTTTTCGCCAAAGCAAAATCAACAAGCCTTAGACCATTTTCATTACATCGGTCATGAAGACTGTATGTACCTAGGAAGGGCCTAAAGCATTCTTCCTTACCTAATTTGGCATTAAAGTCTCCCAGCACTATTTTAACGTCGCTGCCTGGTAATCTATCGTATACTCTCTCCAGAGCTTCATAAAAGCAATCCTTCTCTTCTTCCTCCTTCTCTTTTGTCGGGGAGTGAACATCAATCAACGAAAGATTGAAGAATTTAAACCTTAGCCTTAGTACGGAGATCCTCTCATTAAAATTTTCAAAATTTAAAACCATTTGCTTTACTTTATTATTTATTATAAACCCAGTGCCGAATTTCCCTTCAACACTTGCTCCATGAAATATCGTATGATTTCCAGCTTTAAACATTCCTTCATATTTCCAACGAATTTCCTGTAATGCGGCAATCGAAACTTTATATCTCTCTAATTCTTGTACTACCTTCAGAAATGCACCAGGTTTTGCTAAACTCCTAACATTCCAAGTTGCTATCCATGTGAAATTTTCAAATCCTCGCCTAAGTCGTGCCTTTTTATCAGTCCGGTTTGTATTATTATTTGGCTTCTCAACAATTGTATTTTTTACGAGATAGAGCTGTTAACCCTATGCCCAACCCCCAACCTGGAGGACCAGGTAATTTGATTTTGGACTTTACATCTCCTAGGCCGACTGATTTCAGTCTTACAGAGCTCGGCCTGCCCTTGGTTTTATATCGGAATAACCTTTTCCTAGACAGATCGCCTTCACCACGGCTTTGAGGCCTGTCTCCCCAGGATGCAGTTTTACGTCATGCCCAGGACGAATCATTGCAAGTATGTGGATTAAATTTGATAAATCCATGTTTCTCACATGGACAACTGTACGTTGGGTGTTCACGAGTTGGAAACCCATCAAATTTATTTGTTCTTGCACCAGATAGGAAAACAAAAAATGTTGTATATTTACAAGCACTACTAAGATAAAGTTCACCATCAATCATCAAATATCATTCATTTCATCATGATATTTAATAATTACAAAATTATTGTTCAATTGAAATTCGTTTGCAATATTTTTTAATATCACAAGTGAAGAAGCATGTTTATTCTACCATCAACTATATATATCTATGTTTTGTACATATGTTATATTCAAATGACATATATGTAGGGATAATTATTGTTAATTTTCCTTTTTAATGTATTGTATACATTTGATCATTAATAAATTATGTTTGAGGTATCAAAACTGCCTTTTTGTTCAAACACAGCAACGTGTGAACGGGTACAGCTAGTTATTAAATGATTTTCCGCAATGTATTTAGCCAACCGGTTTATCGCTAATTCAGCATGCTTATTGCATTCCATGGAGTTCTCACCAGTAGTGACCAATGCTGTGTCATCTGCGTATTGCAATACCTCTACGTTTTTGATGCAAGGTAAATCATTTACATAAAAGGCGAGGCCCTAAAATCGAACCCTGCGGAACTCCACTAGCTATAATCATTGTCTTGGACTTATGGCAATTAACGTCAACAATCTGACAGCTACCAGTAAGATAAGATTTGAAAAATTGCAACGCAACTCCTCGTATGCCATATACTGATAATTTAGAAACAGCAAGTCATGAGAGATAGTGTCAAACGCCTTTGAAAAATCAAGTAACTTGGCAACACTCCGCTTATATTCAAATGCCGGGTAAACATGCTTTGAGGGTAATTCAAGAATGCAATCTATAGTAGAGGTGTCTTTCCTAAAGCCAAATTGCTTATTGCTTATTAAATTATATTTATGCAAATAACTTCTTAATCTTTTTTCAAGTAATTTTTCAATTATTTTTGCAAAAATTGGAATGATAGAAATTGGTCTACAATTTGAACAATCCTTTTTTGTTACCGCTTTTTTTATAAACAGGAATTACTCTATTCAGTTTTAGTTTTTCTGGGAAACATCCGGTTAAGAATATTAAATTTATAATATTCACAAGATGACTTGCTAAAGTGTGTCCTATGTATTTTATAATTTAAATTATAGATATCCAAGGCATTTTTATTTGAAAGGAAGTTGAAAGCGTTCAGAACTTCTTCTGTTACTGGGTACAGAAAAAGGATTCCGTATTTGTACTAACAATTTCAGTGTTCCTACAGATAATCTTCATTATAGAAAACCGTGATGTGGTGGCATTACCTGTATCAACGAAAAACTTATTGAATTCATTTGGGAATATTTGTATTTTAGTATAGGCCCGTTTTCTGCCGCTCTCACTATTTATTACATTCCATGCTTCCTTAAGTGAACTAGAATGTATAATTCTATAATCATTTGCCCGAGTCTTCGCTTTCACAACATTCCTTTTGTAAGCTTTTTTAAGTTTGTTTAGTTTAGACCAATCCTCTTTAATAAGACCGCTGTTCATTAATTGTTTAGTAATTATTATACTGTCCCCTCTGATTCTTTAGCTCAGGTGTAAACCAGATATCATTTCTAGAAGAAAGTCGGTCTCTATCTATCACTTTTTTAGTTAATGGAAAACAATGTTCGAATTTACGTAAAAAATTATTAAAAAATAAATCAAGTAGGGTTGGAGAGGGGTCTCCAACCTAGGGGATGCCACAATAGGCCCATGGGGGTCGCGGTGGCGCAGGCTGAAGAGCCAATCCCCCCGTAGTCTTAGCTAATGCACTCTTGAAGTAAGTAGTTAGAGAAAATAGAACCTATTTTATCAATACTTATTGAATATAAATAAGCATGTACTTTAATTTTAAAAAACTAAGAGCTTTCTCTGTTTTTACTAAATAAAGGTCAATAAAAATAAATAATGTTTTAATCGTATATTAATTGTAAATGGCAACTGCTTGTTTTAATTCTACCGATTCATCCAATGAGATCGTCCGCTCATAAATAACTAAAAATGGTAACGAAAATTTAAAAACGTTCAGAAAGTTATAAAAATTGCAATATAAAGGAGACAATGCAATACAGTGCTGGAATGTAGAGAGATAAGCGAACTGTTATCTTTCACCTGTTACTACTTATTGATCATTTATCAACCAATGACAAAGCTAGGTAATATATTCTGGTCACAGGTATGACTTCAATATTTCTGTTGTTTTTAAAGGAAATCAGAGTGATTCACCAGCTTCCTCATCAAAATAAATACCATAAAAGTACATTGTGTGCCTACGTTTTGTACCCTCACTTAAGGTTTCCGATTTATGGGAAAAAATTATAAGGCATATAAAAATCAAAATACAATTTTATTTCACTGAAAAAAAGTAACTTCTTCTAAATTTAAATTTATCCTACGCGCTAATCCCAGTTGGATGCCAAAATAGTAGATGGGCAATACAATCATTCTAGACGTCCATTGTTATAGACTATATCATAATTGGAATTATAACCGAGCTACGAGTTCTGTAAATAGAGTTAAAGGTTGTATTCAGGATTTGTTTCTAATCAAAATGATAAAAACCTTGCCACTACTTAACACTAGGATAAATATTCAGAGGAAATTCAGTTTCATAAATACACGAAATAACAACAACGCTTTTATTACTAACTTTCGAAACTAACAGTAACTCATTAGTTAATCTATAAAAGATATATTTTAAAGAATAAGGTATCAAAATAGACAACTCCAAACATAACCTGCACTAATATTTATAACCGAAAAACTTATTTCTCCTTGAAAACAACGTTGAAATACATCACATATAATTAAATTAAATCGAAAACAATATTAGAAAGTGAAGATTATTTTACTGAAAGAACCTTAATAATTTGTTTAATAAGGGAAAGCTAACAATAAAGGAAGGTAAATGAAAATAGTGAACATGAAACTTACATGTTAATATTCTTCCTTTCACTTTCAAAAAACTAAACAGAAAATTCAAACAAAACGAAAAACAGAAACCATTGGAAATTTCAATAGAAACACGTCAAATCATATTAAATATTTCACTACCTCGCCCAGCAAGAACGCACACACTGCATGACAGGACAATACATTACTAGTTACACTGCACCACTGCCATATCGATATTACATCGTTAGTGATGGTGAATCGATTAGTGATTCACAATGTATCTAATTGTGAATCGAAATTGTGAAAAATTAGTCAAATTTATAAAGGAATTGTATGCATTAATATTGAACAAAGTTTTAGGTTAAGGGAGGGGATTAGCTCTGGGGTGGCAGGTGACACGAAGGTCACAGGTTTGAGTCCAGAGGCACCCCTTAGATTCTTTCCTTCTTGGAGCTTCTACAGCTCATTGTTCGGTAATAAACATTGTTGTGTAGCGAGAGAACACTGTCCGGAAGCCGGCAGTCACTGAGAAGGATCTGTGCGCCAATGACCAATAAATATTGACGCGCCTTAAATTAAAAAAAAAAAAATGGCTTATGTAATCAGTTCAAACATAATAAAACAATAACTAGGAGATCCTGAAAAGTTTATTTTGGAATTATCATCATGTAAGGACTTTGGCAAATTATTTTCTATACTTCTTCACAAATACTGCACTGTGAAATAAAACATCTAGCGGAAAAGTACGCTAAAATGAATTATATGACAGTAGTAACTATTAGGTAATATTTATTCAAACAAAAAAAAATTACACAGATATGTTTTTTTATTATAATATCAATGGATAAATCCGTTTGCCAGAGTTTGGTTTATAAAAACATTATATTTATACAGAATTAAAATAAATTTAAAAAGACTAGTTAAAAACAAAATTAACATATTACCAAAATAAAATAATAATACAATAAGAAAGTAAATAAAAGAAAAATACTACTTCTCAATTCAAAACAACAAACTTAAAACAGAATAATTTCCTTCTTTCTGCTCAAAATAATAATAGCTCTTATCAGATCAAAAATTACATTCGCTAATTAGCTCATGCCTTTACATCCAGGAACATTCAACGAACGTTATTAAAGGTTACACTGAATACTATAAGTTAAACGCAACTATGAATGGTGCAATAAAGGTATCTAGCCCAAAAATATTGCGGCGGAACTCCGCTAATATAGGACGAAGGCAGATAACATGTAGAGAGAGTCTTCCCCCACATTTAGATAACTCAATGAACATCATTCTTTCAGGGAGTCTTTTTTTTTTCCAGGGAGAAAAATTCAAATAAACTAATTCCCCCCTTAATTGAATAGCGAATGTAGCTCATTCATATTTAAGTCAGAACTGCCCACTTTAGATATACAGAATTCTGCGTCAGCATCTAAACGCGTCTTATAGAGCAAAAAATGTTCTGAATTCAGAGCACGCCTCACAGAAACTTCCAAAACATCTGCCTTCATTTTCAAAAGGAGTGCAGAAAGTTGCCCCTCCCAGCTTGACTAACTTTAGCAAGGACGAGCTAAATTCCGACGAATGGTTACTCGCAAGAGTAATCCACTGTTTAAACCACAAAGCTTTGCGCTACACTGTCTCTAAAGCCACAATACTCGGCGAGCGGAATGAAGGAAAAGAGAGTACCTTTAAGATATACCTTATATACAGACGGAAAGTGTAAAGAACAACGGGTTCCAGGGAAGTTTCAATTTCCAACATACAATTAGGAGTACACACTGGAAGACCAAATAATTTTTTCAGAAATATCTCTGAAATTACTCAATTACTTCATAGCTTTGGTATCCCCATACTTGCACTCCATACCAGATAATTGAGCGATGAACACTATAATATACTTGGTATTTAGACTGTAAAGGGATTTCATGTCCTACAAAAAAACGAGACCAAACACTGTTTCAACCAAATTTAGCTGCAGAAACTTTGTTATTTAAGTGCTGTTGATATGATAAATGAGATGTTAAAGTGGCACCTAAATATTTGTAGCTGTTAACAGTGTCTATTCGGTCACCTCTAAAAAACCATCTTTTATCTTCCGCCCATTTTTTGCCGCCCCGCCTAAAAACTACAATTTTGAACTTTTTTAAATTCAAAAAAATTTGCCATAGTTCGCAGTATTTATCCAGCAAGTTAATATTCCACTGCAAAGCAGTCACTATTGTGACCAGGTTATACAATTCTTCATGAAGACGATCTCCACGTTTTAGCATTTCAACAGAGATGCTATCTTCCCATGCGGCTTTATTTTCTTCCATGGTCTCCAGTACATGATAGAAATCCTCTTTCAAAGGGGCTCCGCGTCATAATCTAGGGGAATCTGTTCCCTGATTCAGTCCCATCGAAATGCTCTCGCTACCTCTCTGAAGAATTCCAACCATCTATTCAAGATTTCTTTCCCAGTTATTAACATACCATCTTTCCCTTCTATACATCCTAATCTTGGCCGATATCCTTCTCACTTTATAGAACTTCCGGCTTCTTTGGTCATAGTCCTCCTGCATCTTCTTCTCAAATTTTCTTTTTCCTCCAGCATATTAATCTTGCTTTTGCCTTCCTCTCACGATATTCTTGAGCACTTGCTTTCCTCACTAATAGCCTTTGCCATGCTTTATTTCTTGGGTCTAACAGTTTCGCTAATTCTTCATAATACCAGTCATTAAGAGTCTGTCTCTTTCGCTCACCTAATACCTTCGTCGCTGCCATCTCTGCAAAGTACTTTTTATTCTGCTCCATTTCTTATCTATTGTTTCTGTAACATCAATGTTCTGCGAATTTTGCTGCTCATTTAGTAATAATTCATATACTTTCGTAAATCGTAAATTACCCTTCTCTATCACTAGAGAAATAATTAACCGTGAAAAGAGGAAATAGTAAATTTCTTTGATGAGCTTTTATAGAATAAGAGACAATTTTCAGACTTGGTCAGAAAAAGTTTGTGTTTGAAACTCACAAGCATTATTAGTTAACTGTAATAGTTCAACCAATTATAGAAGTTTTTGTGGCAAACAGCATAGCAATTGAGAATACAACTTGAGAAATTGGTATTTAATTTGGGAATGTTATTTTTATAAGCAAAACTCCATGTAAAAAGTTCACAAATTATGCAGAGAAACCGCTCGTACTTACCTACTACAAACTTACATAGTACTTAATGTGATATATTGGTGGTATCCGTTCGCAAAAGGTACAGTTTAGTATTATTTGAGGATGATCAAGTCCTGATTGGTCACTGCCATGAGGACGTAAAGGTAAATTCATCTTATTACGGTTGACTAAAGCATTCTAAAAAGTCGGATGGGTGTTACCCTGCCACAGGGCATCATAAAAGCGTTTAAAGATTAGATGGCAGTAAAGATGTATGAACAATGGCGACAGATTGGACCTCAGGTCAGATCGGCAGGCAACTAAAGATGGAGAAAAAAATGAATGAAGAGGGGAGTAAGATTATAAAGCGAGAAAACAAGAAATGAAAAAAAGGAGCGTTTCTTGTATGAAACGGCATGGCGTTGTGAAAAAGATGGGTGAAGACTCGTATGGAATGATCAATGCCGGAGAGAAAACAAACGGAGATGAACAAGGAGCGAAGTCGCCTTAATCATGAAGGGCCGTGGCTTCGAGGGGCGGAATTAGGAGGATCGGGGAAGGTAATGGTGGAAAAGAGTACAATAAGGCAACCACTGCATAACGTAAAAAACTTTCAAAGAAGAAAATATTCATAGCACAAATATTCATTCAAAACCAAATTTAAGCAATAACCTCCTCTATTTCCGGATTCTAAATCAAAGCCGCATTAACTTCTTTTATCAAGAATTTTAAAATCTTCTTTCTCATCACTCACATTAAGGAACAACTATTTCCTTAATTCCTTACAATGCCTCACATACAGCATTCCTTAACGATCCTTCTACGCTAAAATTTAATGCAACCTGAAGTTTGGTTCAGGAAAAGACTGTCTTTTAAGACTAATTCTTATAGAGTCTAAGGTCAAATTTAAGGAAATGGTGTTAAAAGTGGCAGCAAATATAAGGAAATAACCGCTTGAAGGTGTATTTTTTTAGATATACAAGAACTGAAACAGATACACATTACAATTAATTATTACAATTTATAAACAAAGTTTACAAAAATAATATGTTTCATGATTGTGCCTTTATTTATTTACAGAGTATACATCTTTTTTTACAAAAAATACACAACAAATTAAAAAAAAAATCTGTTCAAACAAAATAATGGAAGCCTTTTGCCAATTTATGGATAACGTTTTATAACGTACCTACTTTGATATTATGTATATATTGCGAGTTGTTATTATCTTGAAAAGGTCACAAGGCAATGTAGTTAATTGTGACCTACTTAGTGATAGTTACAACATCTGGGTGATACAAATAAATTAGGTATATACTCCGGAATTATAAATCTTTGAAAATGAGCATGAAATATGAGCACACACTTCAAACAAGCATGTAAGTATAACCATACTAACATAATTCCATCATTTTTAGGCCGTAATCATCCAAATGGGTTTACATAGCGATTATTCTGTTTTGTGCGTCTGTGATAATACATTGTGTTTAACAAAATATCCTAAAGAAAGGGTATACGCAAGAAACCGGTTTAAGACCACAAAAATGAAAATTCCAGCAATGCGGATTTAAATCACCCATTCATAGATTAATAGATTTCTTCTGTTTGCCTATAAAATTGATTTACTGAATGAAGTATATTAGAAATGTTTGTATCATAATTGTAGCTCGGTACATTTGTTGAAGAGACTTTTGGAAGGAGTTTAGTTTAGTCTCATTTAGTTTAGTACTCACTAACTGCTGGTCTCTACTAGTATTCATAGTTACGTAAATTTAAAATTACCCTAATAACTAATTTACAATCTAGAAATCCTACTTAATCAAAGAATTAATATATATTGAATAAATAAGTTTGAAATATGGAAGCCTTTGTTTGCCACAGACAAGTAAACATGTTAATAATTACTTTATAACCTGCTGAGAAAGGTATTAACAAGCGCAGCTTGTAAAATGTTCGGTAATGCCACAAACAAAAACGGCTAACTATGGAACTCATTTTCGCTACTGTTAGACTTAAATCAAAGCTTTTTAAACTTTCTTACTTCTTAACAATTCTTCCCTAGCAGAGAATGAAAATGACGCTACACAATAAGTGAAAGTATTCTTATCGCTATTTAGAAGAAATTATATTCTAATTAAGAACCAAAGTTCATTAATTTTTTTTAACATGCATTTTGAAATTACAAATTCTTCTTGAGGTTTTAATAGCATTGAATTTTTCATTTCAATAATGTTAGGTTTTAAATTCAACCAAGTTTTTTTACAGAATCAAAACAGCTGAATTTCTTAACCTAAATGAATTATTTCAGTCCTGTCTTAAATAAAGAGAACAGTGTAAATATTTATACAACTTTTTTTCTTTCTTAATGAAAAACCGACAATAACTCAGATACAGTATCAGAGACATTTTCCGTGGTAGCCTGCTTCATTTTGTGGTCATCGACCGGTTTCGGGCGTTCGCCCATCTTCACAGAGTGTGTAAACGGAGTGTGTAAACTGAGTTTGCTCTGTGCAAGTCTGTGTTGTCACACTGTCTGAAAAACGCATCCTGAAGATGGGCGAACGCCCGAAACCGGTCGATGACCACAAAATGAAGCAGCTACCACGGAAAATGTCTCTGATGCTTTCCAGCTCTGCGGAACCAACCACCACAACAAACTCAGATACATATTAACAAATTGTCATAAATTTCATTAATTAGTACTAATTCAGTCTTTGGTGTTTTTTTTATATATACATTTACTTAAAAATGTTCACACATCATTAAACTATTTAGGAACTTGTGATGGAGTTTTGACAATTCCAGCCAGAAGTACCAAACTGCTCGGTTGATGGAACACAAAGAATAAAAATGGTTTGTTGAATGCGAATTTATTTAGAATCGCTTCTCGTTTTGTCTTTTTAGCTGGCATTTTCTTGGCTGTAACAGCAAAATATAGTAAGTGTACAATTGTTTTGGTGAACAGGTCAAATATATTATATTTTTATAAGAGTTTAAATCGATTATAGACATTCATTTTTTGTATATATAGTTTATTATTATTATTATTATTAGACCGGGAGCCTGACGGCATGGGACCTAAGCCTATATGACTTTTATCACCCCGATGCCCCCCATATCGTCCCCTTAAATAGTCTCCCCCAGTAACCTACTGGTCAGTCTACAATATCCCAGGATATCCTTTAACTCCAACTCGCCCAAGCAATCCTGCGAGAGGGGTGCCTTCCCAAATACGCTAAACCTAGTACCAGGGAAACGGGGGCCCTGACATAGATAGTGATACACCGTCATCTCCAGGTCATAGATAGTGACTCCGTCCACTTGCGTCCCATCGCAATTCTGACAAGTGGGACTAAACGTCCTCCCTATGTTAAACAAGTGACTAGAGACCCAGGTGTGTCCAGTCACTACCCCCACCAAGGTCCTCAGACCTGTCCTGCTGAGGGACAGGAGGTATATATAGTTTAAGTAAACATAAGATGTGGGTCAAGGACCACTGAGGGGGCTGAGGCCGGAGTGTTTGAGCCTTTCCAGGCAGAAATTTACACAATTGTAAGGCGTGACCAGTTTAATCTCGATAGGAAATATCGGAATCAGAAAATTGTAATTCTATCCGATAGCAAGGCCGCCAGTTCATAAGTCATCAGTTCAAAAATAGTAAGAGAACGCCTCGGCAAACTCAATGAGCTGGGCAGGACAGTAGCGTAAATAGAGTTACCCTATTTTGGGTGTCTTGGCATGTTGGTGTGGAAGAAATGAGATGGTTGACACACCGACAAGGAAAAGCACTGCTTATCTCTTCTGTGGAATAAGTGGCCAGTCTCTTCGAAAAGAACTTGAAATGAGCTCTGGAAAACCCTCCCAGAACTGAAGTCGTCTTAAGACCTGCCTGGGCGGAAAAGATCAGAAGCGGGCATCAGTCTAAGTAAAAATTGGCTTCATATGCTGACGGGTTTCCTCTCGGAGCATGGTAGACTCAGGAGGCGCCTGAAGAAGCTGGTCCTAGAACACGATAACACTGCAAATTCCGTGGGGATTTAGAGGAGGCTCATCCAACATCATCCACATCTCCTAACGGATTGCGATGCTCAGAAAAGATCCCGAAGCCTGGGTAGTAACTAGGCGTTGGAGGAAGATATACTCGCCCTTAAAACCTTCCTTGATCCTAAAATTCCTTAGAGAACTTAAACTGAAGGGGTATTTAGGTGAATAGTCTCACCCAGGATCCAGCACAATAGACCTCTTTTGGTAGCCGTGACTATACTCTCCCCCTCCCAAAACAAAGGATTGGTTGGGAATGTACATACAAATAAGTAAATAAAAAGAAATGCAAATGATAAATCTTAGCTAGGATACAAGATAAGATTATGTTCGCAGTTAATACGAATACTACCAAAAAAGGACAAAATATTAATAGGCAATAAATAATGGGATTATTTAGTCAGTCTTAAATATTATATTCCTGAGGTCCGTAAGTCTTCAGAATTAATTTGTAAGAAACAAGGTTCAAACTAAGGTAATAAGGATAAATTTAATGTAAAACACTAACAAAATTCTCTTTTTACAATTTATTCTCACTTGAAAAATCTGATAAATTGAAGATTTTGTTTAGAAGTAGGAATAATTTACTAAATGGTTATTAGCCCCTAATATGACAAAACAAAAAGGACTGTTTAAAGGTAAACTTAATGTCGGGCTCCCTATAATATTTCCTAAAATGAATTTTTCTGAAAAATGGTAAATAAAAGATTTAGATCTTTACGTGTACAATCGATATACCAGGTTTAAACAAAATATTGGAGCCATTTTCGAGAAAAGTGGTAAACCGGAAATACCTTCAAGTAAAATACGTTCGATTTAATGAATTACATAAAAACCCTATCGGAATCTTTTGGTAGTAGCTAAATGAAATATCAGATACTAAGTTCCTCTCTTTTTTAAAACAACTAAAGCACACACACATACAGAGATTGTGCACTTTCCAAAATCTGGCAAGAATACAAAATTTCCTCTTACCAGCATTATGGAAAAGTAAAATAAGCTGATGTAAAATTCTCACTCGACTTGCAATTTTGAGAAAGTGGTTGTTGTGTTTGTGGTCAGTTAAACCAAAATTGAAAATCGTAGAAAGTTTAAAATTGATACTTCTTTACACTTTCTACTCCGGGACCTAACATGATTTTGGTCAAAATCGGTAAATGAATTTTTAGTTTTTTTTCCGAAAACGGCTCCAACGATTTTATTTAAACTTGATATTATCAATTACCATATTAAAAAAAAAAAAAAACTATGCCACTACTTTTATTAGAAACATTTTCCGGGAAAATTAGTTTAAGCAGATTCGCTGGTAGAGCGGTAGGGTTAAGTTTTTCTCTAAAAGGTTGTTAGTTTATTGTACAATTCTATCATCTATATATAATTAGATTTAAATGTACTGCCAAAATTCCTAGTTTGCAGAAAACCAAACATAAATTTACATGGAATGCACTAATATTCTCTCCATTAACAATAATAATAAAGAAATATATGGCAATGATACTTGTTTAAAAAGAAAAATTATCTATCAACTTTAGAACTAGTCAACAACCTATCCCTCAGTTATAACAGTCTCCTGGAATTTCCTAAACAACCGCGCTGATCACAAGGCCTGAGTTTTTTCTCAGCTCATCCTTGCCCTATTATTTTAAGGATAAGGGGCACAAAGGTCCAAAATCTGATCAAATAATGGCTACCTACTTGTGAAGGGTCCAAATACTAGCATCAAGAATTAAGAAATAGAAGCAGTTCTCTTGTCGCAACATTATCCACTATATTTGTCAATAACTAAGGGAATATTTAAGAGAGATAAATAATAATACTCTCAGTACATACCTAGCACAGCGTTAGTAGCGCCTACAGAGTTCACACTGACAAATGATGTAGCAAAGTAAGCATTCTGTTTGATAGTTTTCACTGGACCACGTTTTGATTTTGATTTACCAGTCGAGAACAACTGTGTCAATCCAGATTTCCTCAACACTTTACCCACGTCCAAGTCTGTGTTGACCATGGCAAACTGTGGCAACGATACTTCCGCCTCTGTTCGTGGTAAGGATTTTGCAATGTTTGCTATTTTCTCTTTTAACATTTGCACCAACACTTCGCTGATACCATCTCGATAGTCCGGCATTATCAATACTAATGATGCTGTATCACCCTGGTGTGATAAACAGAAAATAAAGTTATTCGTTGTGGTTGGGTCCGCAGAGTTGGAAAGCATCAGAGATATTTTCCATGATAACCTTCTTCATTTTGTGCTCATCGACCGGTTTCGAGCGTTCCACCATGATCAGGATGTCTTGATAAAACAGTGTGATAATACAGACTTGGACATACTGAGTGTGTAAACTCATTTTGCCCTATGCAAATCTGTGTTATCACACTGTTCTATCAAGACATCCTGATAATGGGCGAACGCCCGAAACAGGTCCACAAATGAAGCAGGCTATCATGGACAATATCTCTATTGCCCTGATAAATAGTACTTCTTTTCGATTTTTTTTTAAATACTAATACAGTACAGAAAAAATAGATTTCTAAAATCAATGTTATCGAACAAAGAACATTTCCTATCACTTACCCTACTTCGACTTGGGAACAGTGTCTCTGTCCTAGACATTATAAAACTCTTTGATATAATACATTACAGCATTTTTATATAATATCAATTTTCAGTACTGAACAAAACTTTTGATTATTTAGTTGTCTCTTAGGATGATTGTATTACTTTTATTTTTAGGTTAAAGAAATAATCTTTATTAAAGTCACGACTTTACTGTACTGATAATGGTTATTTTAGTGCGAGACAATACTGTAGAACGTTTTCTCACTAAAATATACAATATTTAAGATATCCAAAAAGCAGACGAATATCACCGGGCTGTTTTATACAAAAATAATCAGGACAATTAATAATGTTTTTACCTCCAAAGGAAGTTCAACAGCCTGACTGTTCAATCTTGGAAGATATCCAGCTCTGAACACGCCCACTTGAGGTATCATAGGCGTGGTCACCACTTGGCCTGTATGGGTCATGAACTCCGCGGAAGGTTGATGTGTCAGATATGTGTAAACAGCCAACTTGTCAAAATCCTTCCAATGACTCATTACGCCTGTGTCAGTTTTCAATTCCAGCACTAGATCTGCGAACATATATGTATATAAGTATTTAGCGTTAGTACAAGCTTTTAAGTAAATTTTATGATATACAATAAGGGAAGGAAGATTAAAGAACAACCATTAGAAACCTGAAGTTGTGGCTGTTATGACAAACATTGAATCTTTAAGACCGATTGCAGAGGATATTATTTATCCTAGATATTATTTGATCATGCGAGATCTGTCTAACAGTACTCTTAAACTTCAATTTTACTCTAACTTTAGCTATCACAGAGCAGTTATAGATTAAAACTATATACAAATCTCTATAGATTGTAGACATTACAGTACAGTGATCTAGTTATGATGTCTGAATGACATAAAAACTAGTTTTTCTGAAGCTACTATTTTGGTGGGAAACAAGCAAAAGAAATAAACCGAATAAACAACATTAATGAAAAATATAAGTCAGAAGCTGGATTTGTGAGCGTTTCATAAATTATTTTTATATCTGAAACTTGACTGAGATACTGCACTCATTCATAAAAGTGAAGATAAGCTGAATTAATTTCTTGCGAAGGAAATAATAAGAAGACCAATAGGGTAGTACAAATCAGGGGACAGATTATGCGAGCATTCGCTAAAACCATATAATAATTGAACGGCTCATGGGAGATAGAAAGGGATGCGGGTTGTTATTGGAAAAACTGAGTTGTGGAACTAAAGAAATGAGGGCAGATAAAGCAAGGAAGACAACAAATCATCAACTGTATGCTCAATTCGACCATAGTAAAACTGGCTAAGAATTGACATAAGAATGAAAGTATAAATTAAATAGAAATGTAAGAAAGGCAAGAGAGGAACTCTTAAGTCTTAATTTTATACCGTGGAGGAAAGATAGGTGTTATAAATGTGCATTGTGTGACCTGAGGAAAGTTAGAAAATGTTGAACACTTTCTTGCTAGATGCCTTTTCATAAAAAATTTGGGATGAGATACTTGTGAGCACCTTCGTTTGATCAAGAGTTCCTTGTTAAGATTTTAAATGGGGCAAATTGGCCTAGCTTAAAAAAATTCGTGAAATAGGCTGATATATACAGATGGGAACTAATTCAAGAATCTGACTTTCATTAATTATTGTCCATAGAAGCTGAAAATGTAGTATAATAACAATAATAATAATAATAAAAATAAGCCTGAACTCCTGGCAGGCGGTTCGGCCATGCCATAAAAGCTTTCTTTAAAATATGAATTCAAAAGAACATTTTTTTGTTGTGTTGTTGGGTAATACTTGAAAGAATGTAGTTACTTTTGTATTTTTTTTCTACTTATGTTTGTATTTGTGTAAGTTTTTGTTTCATATTCTTAATCTATAAAGTCATTCATCCTTTCAACTTGACTGGCAGTATAAATCATACAATAAAGTTGGAAATAAAATATTGTAGCATGATAGAAGTCTGTGTTAGAATAAATATTATTTTCATAAATAAAAAAATATTTTACTAAGTCGCAACTAAGCTGACGAAACTTTCCGATCTACCGATGTATAACCCAAACATAAACTGCAACGCATCATAGCTTCATGTGGCTCCATCACCATTTTTCCTTTTTTCATTTTTCAAATTTACAATTTATTTGAGAACTCACACTTTCGACATTCCGTTTCTATCTTTTCCCAATAAAGTATGAAGCATCCGTCATAATTTTTGCAGCTCCAGTCTTCTGATCTCGAACTTGCCCGTTCTAGATGTAATTGCTTCAAATATTTTTTTTTAGTTTTAATCTATCCTAGTTCATATTAGTAACTTCACCCATTATTTCTGAGGTGACGCCGCCATGCTACCTGCAGGAGAATCTATATTCTCAATATCTTCTTCTACTTAGAGAGATAGCTCTCAACAGCCAATTTGAAGCAAATGTTCACTTCCGTCCTAAGTAGCACAACATCTATTCAAATCATAGATTAATTAAATAAGACTGACTTGTTTACTCTAGCAGACTTGAAGTAAAACTGTGAGAGTAAATCTCGGAGAGAAATGTGCAATGGGCATAACAATGGTTTTATGGTTCTCATAAAACGTTTACACAATTTCTAAATGATATATGAAATAAAACGTTGCAGCTCTGATATCGAAAACATGCAGATGCTTAGTCTGAGACCTCTCTGATCAAAACATTTATAGCGGACTCGGTTGGTGCCTTCAATGTTATCGCAAACAGGAACAGTGCTGGTTCGAATGATGAACACTAGATCGCTCTAGCAACCTAATAATTAAATCCAGTCTCATTAATTGGCACCCAGTTTATCACCTTTCTTGACTGTATGACCTTTCTTGTTTATAGCTTTAAAAAAAAAAGTTTTTACATCGATCCCAACAAACTTAAGTTTCAAAAAAAGAAACAAAATCTATAAAATATTAACAAAATGCACGAAATACTAATATTTTAAACAGCTGTAGCATATATTTAGAAATCAATCAATTTTTTTGAAAAAATCTAGAGTGAAACATTCACAAGACTGCAATTCTCACAGCAATAATTTACACCTCACCCTCAACTTTCATCAGATTTTTCGAATTTGAGTTTCTGAGAATACGAGAAAAATATATTACCGAATTGTTTTTGTACGTGTTGAATGAACAAGTTTTAAAACAAAAAGTTTCTAGTCTTAGTTGTAAAACAAAAAGTTTTAAGTTCTTTGTCTTAAAAACAAATAGTTGCAAGAAGCTTAAACTTGATATTCAGTTCACGAATCAGTATCGCGGTCGACTCGAAATTTCGATCAAAATCCGTCACTGGAAGTGCAACCTCTATTGATTTTTTTTGTTTTTCGCATTTTTCTCGAAAATGGCCCTCTACATGTTCTTTAAAGTTTATATACTAATTATACATATATATAGTTATCACCTTTATTTGAAACATTTTCTCCGAAAAATTATTTTAATGAGTTTCTGGGAATCTGAGAATTTGATAAATTTAAAGTGCCACTAACCAGTTGTGCTGCAAGAGACAAAGGAGGCTGACAAAGAAAATTCTGGTAATCTTGATCACTAACAACCTGCAACTATAATTCCCACAGAAATGTGAGAATTCCTATCCTACCAGTTTGTGTTGTTTCAAATTTGTCAGTTAGAGTTGTAATAAACATAGTAAGAGAAAATCATGAGCAGTTTATGGCCGACTTTTCTAGAAGACTACCTGAAGAATCTTCGGTGACATTGTGAGTCATAGTTGCCTTGTAGAAATTCTCCAGAACTGCCTTATACTCAGGAAGCAGCGGGACGGAGCTATGCAGATGCGCTCTATTGTATGATCCAGCTGTGTCCTCTTCATTCTGTTTTGCCTGCATAACAAAACATAACCTGTTAGTGAAATATGGTTTGATTTAATGTCCTCCTGCTTTGGAGTCTAGAGTAGATGCACATTTTTACTTTGTTGATGATAAAAAAAAATAGGAGTTGGAATCTCACCTGGAATTCTTCCAGCAAAGCCTTAAAGCCAAGCCTGAGTATCTGTTTGGCCACAGTCGGTCTTTCCAGACGTAATGTCGTGGCGATGTCGGCGGCCATCTTTGTGTCCACACCTTCCATGGCCATTGCAATGGCTGTAGCCAGGCCAAATGGAGAGTATACCACATTATCTTGTTCGTGACTCAAACCCTAGACCAGAAAAAAACTGGTTTGTGACTAAAAGAACGGATATTTACTAGATATCTTGCAGTCGAAGCATTTTTTTGACTTTATACGAGTATATCAGCAATTCGAAGCAATAATCAGGATCCATTATCAAATTAAGATAACTATAATTTCTCCTAAACTGTTAATAACTTGCTTTAACTAACTCATGGTGTTTTCATCCTGTTCCATTATCATCTTATGACGTAGGTAGCAAGGGAATATTCTGAATATAAGGCTGCATTTATTGCACTGATACATTACAAAATTGCAACATGCTTCAGTATTCATCGATCTATTTATCAATGTTATCACAAATTTACAAAACAAGAGGGAGTGGCTACTCTATGATCTCCTAGTAGATGTATGTAGGTAGTTCCCTTGTGTTATCTCTGTTCATATAAGTGTATGAATACGCTGATGGAAGTATGATTATTTGGTGAGCTAAGTTTACATGTTATAGATACGCTGATCCACCAACTACCCTGAAAGCTCTGTTGAGTGAGTGTTGTGCTATTTGTGTAGCTAGGTTGAGGGATATTGCAAGTGGATTGAAATCTCTCAATAACTCAATGATTATGAATTATGAAATTATGATTATTGAATGAATTTTTCCATAGATTGTTGGCTTCAATGATGTCTATCACTTTTCACATCACCCACTTCTGTTCCCGCAAAATTTCCAAGAAAATTGTTGTTTTTTTTAAGTATCGAGGAGGGGGGGGGGTCACCTAACATTCTGAAGTTCTATTGCAGTATATTACATAGCACGACCATGTACATAATTTCAATGAGAATAATGAATGGCGAAAATTCGGGTTTGAAGAATATCGGGTTAACACTCGTTAGAATCTAAATGTTTTTACCTCCTCTTATTGCTGTAAGAGGAAGCATTGTGAACACATCAAATTTTCGATATCGACTTTACACCAGAAATATACGTTTTGAGGTCCCTAGAGCCAGAAAAAGTTGTTTTTAGAAAATGTATGTGTATATATATATAAACAGCCCAGCTCAAAAAAACTTCTTTTTTTTTAACTTATCACACCAACTACACACCTATAAAGAGCTAAACCTCTATTGGAAACGTTTCTCCGGGAAAATTCATCTAAGGGGGCGGAGAGAGGCGGGGTCATGTTTTCCTCCATAGTGCTGTTTTAGGTTATTATACAGTTCTATTCATCTAAATAATATTAAATAAGTTGCCAAAATTCAGAGTTTGAAGGAAATCGATTGACCGGAAGTGTGTATTTACAGAACAGTTTTTTTTCGGTTTTCTACGATTTTCTCTCTACATACACCGACGGATTTCATTAAATTTGATACACTAACCATAAATCCAAAACATATCACTTTTGTTAGAAATTCAGAGAAAGTACATTTAAAGAGGTTTTGGGGGGTGGGAGAAGGCTATGCTTTCCTCTAAAAAGTCATTTTATTAAGTTTAGATTGTCCTCTTAATACAAAACTAAAACAAACATTTAGTAACAATTGTAAGTTAGAAGAAAATTTGTTAGTTATAACTAGTAATAGTGCAGTATGAGAAAGTAGCGTGATTGTTTCACACCAAAATTATTTTTACTTTCTAGAGGCTGCGAAATTGAGCTTTCACAAGAAGTACATGATTTGGGACCCATGAAAAAAAAGGTTTGTTAGCGAGAGGAACTCTGTATATGTGTTTGTCTATGTTTACTGAATTTCTCAAAAACGAAAAATCGTAGGAAGTATAAACTTGGCATTTTCTTGGAACTTTGTATTTTATCTACACACACAAATACCTAATACTTTTATTAGAAACATTTTCCCGAGAAAAATGGTGTTCTGGGGGGAACAGTAGCGGTATGCTTTCCTCTAAAATAGCATTTCAGTGTCATACATAGTGCTATTACCCCCTATATAATAATAACACACATTAGAAGTGCTGATAGAATTCCAAATTTGATTAAAGTCTGTTAACCGAAAGGGCGATTTTACAGAATAGCTTGTTGAGTTTTTGGAATTTTCTCGAAAAAGGATACGATTTTCGTTAAACTTGCAATGTTTGCTGCATAGATAGATAGAGTTTTTCCTCAAAAAAAATGATTTCAGTGGGCCCGTTAGTTCGTTTAATTTAAATTTGGCCATTTTGTTGTTTTGACATAGAGCGCTCCACATAGGCCGCTCAGGTAAACAATTAAAATTTCCACCACCATTTTTATGGACAGCCCGACTAATATAAACATCCTAACGTTGCAAAATGTCTTGTTAAATTGTATTAATTCCAATTAGAGAAAGTGGTGTGGCTGTTTCACACCAGATTTGTTTCGAACTTGTAAAGTTCTACAGTATTTATACTTTATCACTTCTGAAACTTTCAACAGTGCACACTGGAGGGCACAGTTCATATAAAAATGTGGTTTGATTATAGTTTAGGAACCCACTACCACTTCCAGCTAAACGTTTTCATCCTGGTAAAAATTCCAAGTTTAAAGAAACTATTGCCAACTGTTAAATCTGGCGATCTGGCGAGGAGAAAAATGAATGAGATGTTCAGAAGACGCTGGATCGGGAGACAGGGACCGGTAAGCTGGCCTTCCAGATCGCCAGATTTAACTCCTCTTTAATTTTTTCTTTGGGGATATCTCAAAGAAAATATTTATGTCAGGGAACGAACCACTCCAGAAGCACTTACAGAAGACTTAATTCAAACCTGCTTAGCGATTCCGGCAGACGCTACTTCATTTGTTGGGCAGGGCTGCGCTTTTGCCGGTTAAGCCGAGGTTATTTTTAAATAAATAGGAAGATTGTTTTTATAGATTTTTGTAAATAAAGTGGAAAACTGTTATGTTTTAACGATGTTTTACCTGATTTTTAATCCCTAATGGTTCTAAAATAGGTTTCAAGCATTGTCAGCATTTGAACTCTCTTATTTATTACAAATTAATAAGAAAATCCGCTTTTAATTTTAATTTATGAAACAAAGAAATAGGGGGAAAAAACGACAAAATTGAATGTTTATGATTGAATATCTCGGCAACGGTTTGAATTATTGAAGCGAAATTATCGGCATTTTTCTTATTTTTTTTTTTTTTGTAGTTTTCAAGACAGTAGTAAAAAGTGGGGGTCAAAAGAAAGTCGCAACTTTCAATCACCGATTTCAGGTGTAAGGTGGCAATAAAATCAAATAACATTAACACCATCATAAGCTAGAGCGCAAATACTTGAACAAACGTTATGTTCATTTGTTGATATCTTTCTTCGTTTAAGACTTATTTCAAAAGTGGACCGTTTAAATGGGACACCCTGTATACTAGTGTTAATTAAAGTTGTATGCTAGGAATATTATTAACCTGTAGAAGGTGGGGTATCATCTTGTTGCTGAAGTCAACTACCTGCATCACACCGAAAGGTATCTGTTGTGCATCTGCAAAAACGACCACCGCCACGATTAGCACCAGACAGCATCTGCAAACTGCAAATATTGGATCTATTGTTATCATACATAACAAATTAATGATAGGTAAAAGAAAGATCAGCAACTCCGACTCCACTTTTTTACTTTCTCTTACTTCTGGTTAGCTCAAACATGTTAATACGTCTAGGCACTACCACCCCATCCGACCCGAAGGTTTCAAGAAGCAAACTGCACCAACCGGCAGTGCGACTTTACTCATTTTTTTCCTTTAAACTTGGTACACAATCTGCACACACACACACACACACACATACCTTTCACTTT
>JAAEAF010011349.1:0-11852 GCA_011037195.1 Triatoma infestans
CCATAAATGAGTAATTATTCCAAGTAAAAAAACAAAATATTTAGCGACTGCAAAAAGTTTAGGAAGCACTGAATTAGACCAATAGATTTTGCCAAATAGTGTTTGTATTATATCAATATTATTTACTACTCAAAGTAAATAATAAGTATTCTCAAAATATATATCTAAAACACACATAGGTTAGAGAGAGAGAGAGAGAGGGAAAAGGTAAAAGAATGTGTAAACATTTAATTTGGTTAGAAATAGAAATTAAAACTTTTAGTATTGTTGGCAACAAAATAATATGGTCACTAGGGAAGGCAGTGGGATTATCACACGAGGTGTGTTTTTATAATAATATAAGAGTACTAAACACCCTTGTGGTAGTCCGCAGTTAGGATACACCCACTCACCAAGCTGGGTTTGTGTGTTTGTCTGTGTGTGGGGATATGACACATTTCGCACAAGCTATAACTAGGAGTCAGAGAGGTTGGGAAACATCTCAGGAATATTTCTGTATAAACTAGTCATCCCTAGGGACAAGGTCGTCCACTAAAAATTGCAACGAACTTTGGCCTCAAAAACAAAATAGTAAAAAATTTCATATTAATAATTTTTTTATAAATTGTTTGAATTAAAAGTAAAAAAGTAAAAATACTCCGAACGTTCATAACTGCTAATTAAAGAATAAAACTAAGTTAATGTAAACATTAAATAATTAATAGATAATAATAATTAAGTTAAATTCAGTACCTGTTTACACAAACATAGAGTTATCAACATTCTTATTATCTAATTGGTATCAGAAATAGCTGCTGACAATGAAATAACTGATACAAATGTTGATATCATACAGAACAAAGCAAAAAAAAAAAAACTAATTAGATAAATAAATATAAGAAATTACCTTTTAAGCGCATGTGGTATATTGTGATAAAAACTCGAGTTGATTAAAAACCGAAAACAAATTTGTTCGAATTAAATTTTTCCATGTATTTCTCGACACTCGTCACTTTGAAATAGAATGGAGCGTACAACTTAGAAAAATAATTCTTTCAGTGCGCATGTGCTAACATGAGTAGAGTAAGAACAGCTCAACGCTTATTTCTATTTATTTTATTTCTTATTTTTTTTTTATTTATTTTTTTATTTATTTCGCAATGGTGATTCAATTTCACCTTTTGATTTTAAATACAATGAGATCAGATTCAGAGGAACTGCGTCAAAAGTTTAATAATTTCTTTCTCTTACTCCTAGTAAGAGGAAGTATTGTAATCGTGTCAAATTTTTGATATCGAGTTTTCAGCGGAAATATCCGTCTTGAGGCCCCCTAAGTTCCAAAAAAATGGTTTTTAGCAAATGGTCTGTGTGTGCGTGTTTTTTTATGTATGTGAACAGCGTAGCTCAAAAACGAAAAACCGTAGAAAAGTTGAAACTTGATTATCCATTTTAGTATCACCATGAGATCTGACAATAATTTCTGTTATAATTCCTCACCGGAATACCAACTTTACTATTACGTTGTTTTTTTTACTGTTGCGGGTGGTGACCACGCACAAGGCATCGAAGAGCTACAACTTTTATTTGACAAAATTCTTCCTTGCAAAATTCATTAAAGGCACTTTTGTGGGAGGGTTGGTTTAGGTTTGCATCTAAAGTGCTAATTTTCATGTTGTTTAATTATACAATTCTGTCATCTAAATAATATTAATTAGAATTAAATATGTTCTTGAAATTCAGAATTTGAAAAAAATCGGATGACCGGAAGTGCGTTTTTACTGAAATGTAGTTTTCAGTTTTCGGTATTTTCTCGAAAACGGCTCCAAAGATTTTCTTTAAACTAGGAATGTAAATTACACAGCTAAAGTGCTACATTTTTTATTTGAAATATTTCTCCTGGTGAAGTTCTTTAAGGGGGCTTTTTGGGGGAGGGGTGGGGTTATGTTTTTCTCTAAAGTGCTATCATAGTTGATTGTACATTTCTACAAAATTAATTAGAAATAAATAGATGGCCAAAATTCCGAGTTTCAAGAAAATTAGTAAGCCAGAAGTGCTGAACATTTTTTTCAGTTATCGACGAATTCAAACGAATTTCCAATTTGGTAGAGAAACTCTAAAGTTTGTCAAATACAATTTTTTAAACTGGAGTAAGAGAAAAGTTGTGTGAGTGTTTCACACCGGATTTTTTTTTTCTTTCTCTTACTACTGGTAAGAGGAAGTTTGCGATCATGTCAAATTCGAAATTCAGTCTTCACCGGAAATTATATGTTATGAGGTCTTCTGAATGTGAAAAAAGCATTTTTAGCTAATGATCAACATGGGTATGTGTGAACAAAATATGTCAAAAACGAATAATCGCATGAATTTCTTACTTGGTATTCCGTTTGGGTAGTGCCACCAAATAAAATTATTTTAGACCAAATTTAACTACCGGAAGTGTGACTTTACTGAATGTTTTTTCCGTTCACATTATCTTTAAACTTCGTATATTATCTTCACAAATGGATAATTGATTTTTGGGGGTTCTGTGGTAACAGTAACGGTAAACTTCTCTATAAAGTATCACTTCAGTAAAATACGTATGGTTTTTACCACCTTAATATTAAATATACTTAAGGATTCCTAGAATCCAAATTTGAAGAGAATCGGTTAACTAGAAGTGTGACTTTATAGAATAGGATTTCTAGTTTTTATGGAACTCTCGAAAGTATCTATAATGATTAGAGAGCCCATAAACTGATTTTGCTTTGTGCAAGTCCTGTGTTAGCGTATTGTTTTATCTAGACATCCTAACCGAAACCCCGTCGATGACCACAAAATAGGGCAGGTATCATGTAAAATAATTCTGAATATTAAAAATACATTAAAAAAAACAAAAAATTGTTTCAAATTGTAAAAGTTTTAGTTGATATGTTTTGTAAATTGTTAATTTTTTAGTTGACTGTTGTCTCATTTAAAGGTGTTAGGTAGTTATTAGTTTTTGCTACTTATTTATTTAAATCGTTTTAAGTTGACTATAATAAATAATTTAATTGTGCGGAGGTAATATAATTATTATAACCATGATTGAAAGGAAGTAGGGCATAATAAGCAATAGGTTTAGTGCAACAACAACAAAAAAATTGTCGGTGAAAATCCATTTCGACATCTGAGAAAACTGCCGTTAGAGAAAGGAAGAAAATGTTCATTCATTCTGTATCATTTCCATTTTCTTTTGCTTTTCACGAAAATGGCTTCGACGATTTTCATTAACCTTGACGTACTAATTGCATAAATATAGAACCATCATTGTATTGGTAAATTTCTTTAAATGAAACAAATTGAGTTTTGCGATATACTAGGGGGAGCTGCAACATCAAGATGCCATTTCATTATGATATACATACTACCATCCATATAATATTAGGTTCCATAAAAATGCAAAAATGAATTTCAATTTTGAAGTAGGATAATCAAAAAGTCCTACTTTACCAAGTAGTTTATACTTTCTTTTTCGGAGTTTTCTCGAAATTAGCACCAATGAATTTCTTAAAATTTGGAATGTTAACTAATTTATATAAAGCGAACACTTTTATTTGAAACATTTTTGTGCAAAGGCTCATTTGAATCTACGATGATAGGCTTACTCCAACGATACATTACAGATTTTGTTTGGACGTGATGGAGACCTAGTGGTCTTCTACAATGTAACATTATCATTATGACATTATTTATTTATTTTACAATATATGAACATTAAGCACAATAACAAAAACAAAATTAAACAGGAATTACATTTAAGATTATAGAAGAATAATATTAAATTAAATAAATAGGAACATTAAATAGTATTAAATAAATAATTAAATAATATGTAATATACATGTGCCAAGTGTTACATTCGAGATTACCCGCAGCATGAATCAGTGATACTGATGAGGCTAAGGATTGGTCATACACGTGGGCACCTCCTCGTTGGTGAGAGGAGGCCGATGTGTCCTAAATGCTGAGAAAGGCTAACGGTGGCACATGTGTTGGAAGGGTTCAGGCACTGCATAATACAGAGGGAAAGAGCAGGCCTGCCACATGACAAGCGCGCTATTTTAGAAGAGGGTTCTCCTTATATAAGGAGGCTATTTATTTATCTGAAAGATGTCGACGCATTTAATAAAATTTTGGTTAGGAGTTAAGTTAGGGTAAGCAAAATTGGGTGGAGGAATATCGAGTAATCCACCCACCTAGGTTAGTCTTGCTATTTTATGGGAAAGAAATATCGAGTACTGTCCCCTTGTATGAATGCTAAGTATGAGTGTATTTTTTAGAGCGAATGTATCTATTAACATGAAAGTATTTATTGGCGTATATGTATTTCTTAGTGCGAATGTATTTATTAGCTTGAATGTATTTATTGATGTGTATGTATTTGTTGATGGAATGTATTTATTGGCGAGAATGTTAGTATGAATGCATAGGTTAGGTTTTTATCTCGGGGTTGAAAGAAATTTTATATTAGTATTTCAACCCCATTAGATTAAGTTTTATTTTACGATTAGTTTATTTTAGGATGTGCAGGATTATTTGTTGAAAGTACTGCACATCCAAACTATTTATTATAAACTATTATAAATTGTTATAAATTATTATATAACAAATAGTCTCCTTCGCTTTCAAGAGGGTAAAAGAAAATATATAATATAAATAATACGGTTACAAACTCTTTGTCTTCTACTAAGTATTTACCGAATAAACTTACTCATTCACTTATTATTCTATCGACTAAGTGAGAAATAAAATAAGGGATGACACAATCAACTAATCCGCCCTCCCCGTCGTCGATTAGATCGATGATTTAAGAGGGGATGGGTGGAAAGATCCCCGAAAAACCTACGGCTCCACCCTACCTTGCAGAGAAGTGTGTGTGTGGAAGCTACTAGGTTACAAAATGTGTCATCCCAGCTCGAGTGGCCAGAGAAGAGAAAGTAAAGTGTTTGGAGGGCGCCAATAACCGCAGTAGTTGATGCGCCAGGAAAAAAATGATATAAGATTCTATATCTATATATATATATATATAATATATATATATATATCTATATAAATATATATATATATATATTATATAATACTGTATATATGCATATAGATAATCTTCAATTAATATTCATAAATAACAAACTTAATTGGACCATACATATAATATTCTCAAATATAATTTTTAAGGTCAGTATTTGCAGGTAGAATTTAATATAATTTGAATGTAAAGACGACAAATGAAAAAGAGGAGATAATTTGTAGGTTGACAAGAGATACAGAAGGATTTTTTGGGATTTGTTAATTTTTGGAGGGACATAAATACAATTTTATGAGAACATAAATTAATGTTTTCTAGGATATAAGAACAGTCTATGGTGTTGTGATTTATTTTATATAGGAGTACCAGATCGAGTTGGTTTGGTCGCTTTTCAAGAGGAACAATTTTTAGAAAAGAACCTGTTTCATTGTAATTTATGTTTTCTTTCCAGATATTGTGTATGAAGGCAATTTTTCGGAAAAAAATACTTTGAAATTTCTCGATACTTTTAATGCGACCATTATACGTATTGCGGACCCCAAACTGGGACAGAATTCTAAAATAGGTCGGACCAATGAGAGGTATAATAATTTTAAAGAATGGTTATTTCTGAAACTTTTTATGATGCAAAAAATAAAGCCTAATAATTTGTACCAATTATGTAATTATAAGGAACATTAAAAGTGAAGGATTCAAAGAAGTAGACACCCAGATCTTCAAATACTGAGGCCTCTGTAATTCTGTATTTTTGATGGTGTAATATAAATAAGGATTTGGATATTAAAAGATGATTACTGAGCATTTCGATATATTAATATCGATATATCGATATATTAATATCGAAATGCTGCTGATTATACTTCAAGCCTTCTTTACTTAGTTACTTCCAGAGTTTCCTTTACCTTGCTTCTCTAACCGTGAAATATACTGTTACCCATATCTATATGACATTACAATTTTAATTAAATGCTGGTTTGGAAAAAATTAGCAAATATGAATTAATTCCTAGTAGGAGAAAAATTAAGTTTTTTCACATCAGATTTTTCTTTGCTTTCTTCACAGAATGGCCATGTAAAAAGAACTAGTGCCTTCTAAACAGACATAGTGGCCATGTAAACAGAGCCAATATAATAGAAATAGTGGCTATGTAAATAGAAATAGTGCCGTGTAAACAGAAATTGTTTAAAATTTCTTCTTGTGTTTAACAGTTTAGCATAAAGAGTACCATGTAAAGCGAGCCCTAGGTAAAATCGCTATACTAAACCCTCATAGCCTGTGAGTATTGAATATTATCTATTATCTAGTGCATTTTGTCTGTTACAATATTGCTATTTAGTATTTTATCCGTCGTAGCATGCATATTGATATGGTTCCTGACCGGTTTCGGATTTTCATCCATCGTCAGAGCAAATTCACCAAGTTCGTGTAGAGAGTTCACTTCAACGTAATGTTTGTGTTACACTCACACTTGTAGGAACCAACAGAAACATGTTCGTTGAAGTTCACCCAACTTGGTGAATTTGCTCTGACGATGGATGAAAATCCGAAACCGGACTGGAACAATATCAATATGGATGTTACGACGGATAAAATACCAGATGTTATCCAGCATTGCGAACCCATCCACATTTTCAATATTGTCATTCTTGCGTCTCATAATTTGCTAATGGGGGTGAAGTCGTTCGCGTCCGAGATTGTTCTCACGTGCTCCTTGGATAGCCAACTAAACGAACATCAATCGCCAGCGCAGTCTTTTCATAATGGGCTGCGCGACGTAAAATGGCTGAATAACCAAAGTCACCGTAGGAATAAAAAATTGGCTTATGAACCTCGATTTATGTCGAATACCATAAACATACGGTATTCAAAGTCAACAATTCAGAGACAAATATAAGATCGGAATTACCGTACTCAAAACGGTCATTATTGTACTCAAAACTACTAATTAATTAGGGATTAGCTCATAGGAAGCATGCTGGACTCGCACGTGGAGGTCTCGAGTTCTAGTCCAGTGCTACCCTTAGATTTTTACTTCGTAGGAGTCTCCACAGCAGACTGTCCGGTGATTGAGAGTGTGTCTGTAATGAGAACACTGTCCGGAACCCGAATAACTTCTAGTTTTCCCTTGATGATAGAACGAACAAACATTGTTTTATTTGTAACATATTTGTAAGACTCTAAAATAAATAAAAAAATAAATAACTAATTAAAGGCACTCAAATGCAGAGTGTGAAGGAGTTTTCAGTAAAATAAATGTAATAAAAACAGTGGCGCTAATAACCGTCATAGTTGACGCGCCCGAAAAAAATAAAAAATAAAAACAAAAACCAGATATTGAACAAGCGCCAGCACAATTCGTGCAAAAAACAATAATTCGACCTCGGCTACAATCCTTGGAAAAAGAGTTAAGAGAATGGTTGTTCAAATTTCGTCGTCCCAAAGAAGATATTTTTTAAAATAGTCTCAGACATCGCACTTGCGAAATTATAACCAAAGGAAAAAACATAAATAATTGCTTTTTAGTTTTAATTGTTATCTTTGTATTACAAATTATAATAAATTGTTTTGTGTTATCTTTTGGTTGTAATAAATAAATTTTTTTTTTTTTATCATCGTAATTTAAGTGTGCCGCGAATTAAAAAAGATTGAAAAACATTGCAATGCATCACTAAGTAATTAGTCCCTCCTATCGAGTATAAAACACAGAAAGACACGTGTTTTAAAATAGGATAAATATGGGTTATAGTTCTTCTCGTCGGAGATTGTTCTCACGTGTCCCCTGGGTATCCAACTAAACTAACAACTACTGCGCGACTTAGTATGGCTAAATAGCCGAGATCGTGGCGTAGAAAAAAAAAACAGGATAAATAGATATATGTAGCATCTTGCTGATCAGTACTTTAAGATCAGTTAGGACTCTACTTTTGCCTCAATCAACCCTGTAGAGGCGGGGTTATAACTTCAACAAATGGATTGTTTAAAATAATTGAATATTTTGGAATACTGTTAGCAGTGTAATGACATATCAGGGTCATAGCAATGTCAAAGTGGCTCCAGCCAGCCGCCATCTTCACAAAGATGGCAGGAAGAAAGGATAATTTATAACTAGTGGCCCAGCCGCGGCCAAACAAAAACCCCCTTTCAAATACAAGGGTCAATACATTACATCAAAGACAAGCACCGACAAAGCTTGCCACTGAACTAAATCACTGGTCACCGAACTAACCAAGGTCGCATGTCTTAGTATGAGTACTTACTTACACATTTGACAGTGTGTGAGTAAGACTAATATAAACTTCGCCCCACTGGAGGAGGGAATCAGTATATCAGTATCATCAGTATCATTATATCATTAAATCATTCATTTTACACGAGTATCACGAGTTATTGTCATAGACTTGATAGCTTCAGTCTATCAGTATATATCATTACAGTTCGAGAGCGCCTCCCTATACAAGGTTTAACTTATAATTATTTTCATAGTTGTGCATATTAGTTATTTATTTTAACCATATTAAATTATTTGTTATTTAACTCTTTAAATTATTTAATTATTTTATCATTTCGTGTTAATTGTTACCAAACTACACATTCAAATTATTGTTAAAAATATAGTCTATATTATTATATCTATATATAGTGTATAAATTCAGTGTTAGTAATTCGAGCAATAACTCTCTAAACTAACTTCCGCCTAATGAATCCCTCTTCAAGACATCTAACTTCATACCTCAGGAATCACGACAATTGATTCCACTACAGCAGCAAGATTACTTTAGTATAATAGATTTCATAATTATCGTCAAGAAAGTTTGTAGCTGATGGGGAGGAAATTCAAAAATATGGTTAAAAAAAAAATTATTTAAAAATACAGGGGCAAAGTGTTTCCTTTTCAGTATTATAAAGAAATAAAGAATCAAAATAATTTTTCTCTCAACTTTCAAACTGTGTGTTTTGTTTGGCTTTAGCAGTTATTGACTCTGTTGACTTTGTACTAATTAATCTTCTGTCCGAAATAAATTCTAACATAAATATAGTACTGACAGTTCAAAATACAAGTTCATATTGCAAAATAGAGTCTAGATTAACTGGCGTTTTTTCTATTAAATGTTTAATAAATTATTTATAATTTAAAAAAAAAATTCTGTTCAATCCTAAATATTTTCCTCTTACTCTGATCCCAAAATTTTAATTGATTATTTGTTCAAATTCAAAATTAAACAAATTTTAAAATTGGCTATCGCCGACAAAATATTAATCAAAAGCAAACCAACCGATGGCACCATGTCATCAAATAGATATTCATTTTTTTCTTTGCGTATTATTTGAAAGTATTATTTTTTAGTTGATATCAATAATATTGTACGTGTAGTGGAATCGTTTATTGTGATTCCTGAGGTATGTAGTAGATGTCTTGAAGAGGGCGGAAATTAGTTTAGAGATTTTTGGAAGTTAGTGCTCGAATCATTAACACGGAATTGATAAAAATAGACTGTATTTGTACAATAATTTAAACGTGTGTAATGGTAACTATTAACAAGAAATACTTAGAAATAAAATAGGAGATAAATAACTAATAATTTAGAATGATTAAAATAAATGATCTAAGATGCACAACTAAGGAAATAAGTATAAATAAAAACTGTATAAGGACGCGGAAACTGCTGCAGTTACGTACTGGAAGTATAATCATATAATCATCCCCTCTTCATGGAAGCGAATTTATATATTAGTGGTTATCAACAGTCACACCAAGACCTCTGGCCCTATTGTCGACCTTGGTTGATTTTGTGGGACCATGGATTAGGTCAGTGCCAGCCTTAGCGGTTTGCTTGTTTTGATTAAAGTATTGACCTGGTTTTTTTTTGTTTGGCCGCAGGCCTTGTCTTGAAGACCAGCAGCCGTACTAGGCCACTAGTTATAAACTATTCTTTCTTTGTTATGTGTTGTGAAGGTTTGACATTGCTATGACCATGCCATGTCATTCCATACGAGACAGAAGCATTTTCCAAACTTTGCAAAGATTTAGTGTTATAAATATATTCCGTCATGACTTTATTCAACAAAAATAATTCTCAAAAATTGAGAATGACTTGGTAGCGAATGACTATTTTATTTTGTTTTCAAGATGATGCTTTCATTTTTCGAAAGTTTTGTCAAATGAAGAAATGTATGAAGAAACTTGGTGACAATGCTGGCTGCGAAAATTAAAAAAAAAAAACACGAGTTAGAAATAAAATTCAAAATATTTATATTTAAAATCCATAAAATATATTCAGATTTATAAAAGAGATTCGTATCCAATATTTTATAAGTACCATAAGAAAATATTCTCCACAAATATGGTAACAAGGATTTGAAAAACTTTGATGCATAAATTTTTTGAAGTTAAAGAAGAACCAGAAGACATACATAGAAAACTTCGGTTGAGTAACGTGGATATTTAATAATATCAATCCGCTCGCAGCTAACAACACAACAGTTTGTCTTGAATTGTGTAAAGAGGCGTTGGATATAGTAAAGAATTACGTCACAGACGTATAATAGTACAAGACTTACGTCAGATCCTCCATAGAATATGGCAAAGAGGTAATTATTACCGCTAGTAAAACCTTGCTTCTTCAGGTGGACCGTGTCCAGAATAATGCCCTTCGCTTAATCAACTCCTATAGTAGCAATGGAGCTGCAGAAAGGAGTCAAACCTTGGAAATAAGAAGGAAAATCGGAGCTTTAACCTTATATGAAAAACTAAAGCGAATCGGAGATGCTTACTGGGACACTTACACTCCAGCTACACACAGGCTAGCAACTCAGGCAAACGTTTCTGCTGTAGCGGAGTCACTCAGTCACGATTTGGATCCAGCGCTACAAAAGAGACAACGGTTAATGCACTCGACCTCCGAGTTGCACTAGCAAGAACTGATTTGGTTAACAAAGCAAATAAGGCAACTTCTGAAGCAAGGGAACTTAGAAATGGAGCCCTGGAGATGATGGCTCTGAGCTACCCTCCAGAAACCTGGCTCCACATGTTTACTGATGGATCAGCGGATTCTGAGCAAGGGATTAGACGTCTAGGTGCAGGAGTTTTCTGTCAGCTCTTCGAGAGCCATGCACCAGTGGGTCGTGGTTGCACTAACTTTAATGGAGAGATACATGCAATCCATATGGCGCTCTCCTATCTTGAGCAAACACAACCGAGGAGTAACGTAGTGCTGGTAGATTCTAAATTGCAAGCTGCCATCATTGCGGCGACTGTGCCTCGGAGGCTGTTTGTGCCTGCTGACTACAAATCAGCAGGCTCCTTCAATCGGGACATGAGTTGGTCTTTCAGTGAATGCCAAGCCACTGTGGAGTGAGTAGAAATGAGAGGGCTGATGAATTGGCAAAGAAAGGTTTCTTGCTCCCTCAACCTGATTTAGATGTTCCTCTTGAAACAGCTAAGTGCCTTATACGCACTACATTTAGTCACCAGACAATACGGGCGAGATCAGAAGCCGTCCAGGGCAAAAGGTACGAGGCCCTTGCGACGCCCAAAGGTCAAAACCAGCCGCACCTGCCCAGAGGGTCGGGGTGGCTAACTTTCGAATGTTGACTGGTCAGGACTACTTGCAGAGGCATTTGCATCGTTTAGGGCTTGTAGACAGCCCCTAATACGTGGACATGCCCTTTATACAACTATCCCGATTCGGAGATGACGAGCAAGCATCTGTTGGAGTGTCCATCACTCAAAGATGCTCGCGATCAACACAATTCAAAATCCAGTGACCTGGTGCAGCGGATGGCTGCCCTTTATTGGACTGCTCGCCAGCGAATGGCTTGATGCCAA
>JAAEAF010011350.1:0-10484 GCA_011037195.1 Triatoma infestans
AGAAACATTCTAAGGACTTTAATATTTTTGTTGAGCCGGTAGATGATGACATGCGGGTAAGTTGGCTAGAAACATTAAATATATTATCATCCAATACTATGAATCTGTATTGTTTCACTTTTTTAAGTTTAGTACTACTATGTTTTATGTATTGTTTTATTTTTTTTCATGTTTTAATACTTGTGCTTTTGTAATTTTACTTTTATGTTTAGTACTAGTTTGTGTTAAAACAGGTATGTTTAATACTTGTGTTTTTTGTATTTTTACTTTTTACATGTAGCAAGGCAGTTAACCCAGGACCAAACTTTGTAGCATCGTACGTGTGAACAGTAGTACGTTGACATGTCCAAATTAATCCTTTAGGAGTGCTTGGCTTGAGCAAATTGCAACAAATTGGCTTTGGAATGTCTTGTAACACATGAAGTGATACCTCCACGAATACCGGATTCAATCATAAGATGTTTATCATAATCGGTCAATAGTTCCAATTTTACTGGTGTATATTTCAAACAGGCGTCAAATACCAACCCAGGCGTTGTGAATTACCAACTTGGATCAATGCTGTAAATAGATTCACACACATTTCTAAACTGTTCAACTATGTCGCTTAAAAGAATTATGTCTGTTGTTAAATACAATTCTGTGTAATCTCTACGTGTTTGTATATTGAAAGCGGTCCAGACTTGAAACTTCATATCATATAAACTAAATATACAAAGATCTACAACTTATGTTTTAAAACATTACTTTGGGAAAATTCCTTTTAACGCCACTTTTAGCGGAGGGTTGGGGTTACAGCTTCTCTAAAGTGATATCATAGTTGATTATACAATTCTATCATCCAAACAAAATTAATTAGAAATAAATAGATGGTCAAAATTCTGAGTTTCAAGAAAATAGTAAACCGGAAGTGGGCTTTTAATGAACAGTTTTTTCAGTTTTCGACGAATTTCATTAAATTTGGTACACAAACTATAAAATTTGTCAATTATCATTTTGAAAACTGGAGTAAAAGAAAGTTGTGTGAGTGTTTCACACCAGATTTTGTTTAGGCCAAAGACAATTCTTATGGAATGATATTATTATATAATTATAAATACTGATGGCAGGAATATTAATATTAAAAATTATAAATAGTAAAACTAAAGGAGTTTTTAAATTCAATTGATATAATGTCAATTATCATTTTGAAAACTGGAGCAAAAGAAAGTTGTGTGAGTGTTTCACACCAGATTTTGTTTAGGCCAAAGACAATTCTTACATGTAAAAACAAAAAAAAAATCCATCATCCTATGCCCATGTAAAAACAAATCCATCATCCTATGCACCTGCCTGATTGTACCGCATCCAGCGACCGCAAAGCGGATTCGGGATGAACTTAGCCTACTTGTGCAGCGTTTTATCGGGGCTGATTGGAACTTTGCCGAGCGCCCTAGCTTACACACGTTCGTCAGAACATCCGCATCTGGATAGCGAACTAGTCGGTTCCTCTGAGCTCCGAAGAGAATCAGAGGGTCTCCTTCTAGCCACTTACACATAGACATGGTGCGAGGACTTAATTGGATTTGAGAAGAATAGCTAACTAGTCGGTTCCTCTGAGCTCCGAAGAGAATCAGAGAGTCTCCTCCTAGAGATAGGACTTAATTGGATTTGAAAAAATAGAAATTAAACTTACCCTGAGTGTTGTGAAGACGAATAAAGCTGAAGATGTAATGTATATTACTCCACTATTAAATGAGGTCCCCCACCAAATAGTGTTAGAAATACAAAGCTAAGTAATAAACGATGAACATCCGGTGTGTGTGTGTATATATAAAAATAAGATTATAAATTTTATTGAAATAATTTTAACATGTGATAAAATATAAAATAATTATTGGATTTGAAAAAATAGAAATTAAACTTACCCTGAGTGTTGTGTAGACGAACAAAGCTGGAATTGTAATGGATATTACTCCACTATTAAATGAGGTCCCCACCAAACACCTACTTGTTAGAAATACGATAAAGACATCCTGCCTATATACTGCCTTTGTCGGCTTGATAAAAAGATCCGGTGTGTGTTTCTATATATCGCATTCCTTTTTTTTATTTAATATATTTCTTTATACAATTTATCTTTTCTCAATATGATTCTTTATTTTATTTATTCCATAATTGCTGTATATAATTAGTTTATATTGATAGTTAATAATTATTTTATTAACATAATTTTTCCTAACATTTCATTGTACAAATAATTGCTATTACTAATACATATTTTAGTATTTGATTTTTCATTTTCTAGTTTCTTTAATTTGTGTGGTACAATTTTTATTTGTTTTATATCAGGCAACTGGATTTCAGATTGATTATGAACTTTTACACAATAAAATTTATAATTATATTGATAGTTAATAATTATTTTATTAACATAATTTTTCCTTACATTTAATTATAGAAATAATTGCTATAACTAATACATATCTTAGTATTTGATTATTCATTTGATTATATGATTTTTCATTTTCTAGTTTTTTTAATTTGTGTGGTACAATTTTTATTTGTTTTATATCAGTCAACTTGATTTCAGATTGATTATAAACTTTTACACAATAAAATTTATAATCTTATTTTTATATATACACACACACACCGGATGTTCATCGTTTATTACTTAGCTTTGTATTTCTAACAAGTGGGTGTTTGGTGGGGACCTCATTTAATAGTGGAGTAATATACATTACAATTCCAGCTTTGTTCGTCTTCACAACACTCAGGGTAAGTTTAATTTCTATTTTTTCAAATCCAATTAAGTCCTATGTGTAGGAGGAGACTCTCTGATTCTCTTCGGAGCTCAGAGGAACCGACTAGTTAGCTATTCTTCTCAAATCCAATCAAGTCCTCGCACCATGTCTATGTGTAAGTGGCTAGAAGGAGAGCCTCTGATTCTCTTCGGAGCTCAGAAGAACCGACTAGTTCGCTATCCAGAAGCGGATGTTCTGACGAACGTGTGTAAGCTAGGGCGCTCGGCAAAGTTCCAATAGGCCCCGATAAAACGCTGCACAAGTAGGCTAAGTTCATCCCAAATCCGCTTTGCGGTCGCTGGATGCGGTACAATCAGGCAGGTGCATAGGATGATGGATTTGTTTTTTGTTTTTACATGGGCATAGGATGATGGATTTTTTTTTGTTTTTACATGTAAGAATTGTCTTTGGCCTAAACAAAATCTGGTGTGAAACACTCACACAACTTTCTTTTACTCCAGTTTTCAAAATGATAATTGACATTATATCAATTGAATTTAAAAAAAACTCCTTTAGTTTTACTATTTATAATTTTTAATATTAATATTCCTGCCATCAGTATTTATAATTATATAATAATATCATTCCATAAGAATTGTCTTTGACCTAAACAAAATCTGGTGTGAAACACTCACACAACTTTCTTTTACTCCAGTTTTCAAAATTATAATTGACAAATTTTATAGTTTGTGTACCAAATTTAATGAAATTCGTCGAAAACTGAAAAAAACTTTTCAGTAAAAGCGCACTTCCGGTTTACTAATTTTGTCTTAAAACTTGGAATTATGGCCATCTATTTAATTTTGTTTGGATGATAGAATTGTATAATCAACTATGATATCACTTTAGAGAAGCTGTAACCCCAACCCTCCGCTAAAAGTGGCGTTAAAAGGAATTTTCACAAAGTAATGTTTTAAAACATAAGTTGTAGATCTTTGTATATTTAGTTTATATGATATGAAGTTTCAAGTCTCTGGACCGCTTTCAATATACAAACACTTAGAGATTACACAGAATTGTATTAAACAACAGACATAATTCTTTTAAGCGACATAGTTGAACAGTTTAGAAATGTGTGTGAATCTATTTACAGCATTGATCCAAGTTGGTAATTCACAACGCCTGGGTTGGTATTTGACGCCTGTTTGAAATATACACAAGTAAAATTGGAACTATTGACCGATTATGATAAACATCTTATGATTGAATCCGGTATTCGTGAAGGTATCACTTCATATGTTACAAGACATTCCAAAGCCAATTTGTTGCAATTTGCTCAAGCCAAGCACTCCTAAAGGATTAATTTGGACATGTCAACGTACTACTGTTCACACGTACGATGCTACTAAGTTTGGTCCTGGGTTAACTGCCTTGCTACATGTAAAAAGTAAAAAAAAAAAAATACAAAAAACATAAGTATTAAACATACCTGTTTTAACACAAACTAGTACTAAACTTGAAAGTAAAATTACAAAAATCACAAGTATTAAAACATGAAAAAAAAATGAAACAATACATAAAACATAGTAGTACTAAACTTAAAAAAGTGAAACAATACATGTTCATAATATTGGATGATAATATATTTAATGTTTCTAGCCAACTTACCCGCATGTCCTCTATGTCATCATCTACCGGCTCAACAAAAATATTAAAGTCCTTAGAATGTTTCTAACAATACACAAAGTATTTGTTCATCGTATTGTATGATAATAATATCAAAAAATATTAAAGTCTTTAGCTAAATATTATAAAATCTTAGCCCTAGTCTTGTATGTCATATCGCGGCTCAACAGAAATATTCACATCCTTAGAATGTTTCTAACAATACATAAAAAAACAAAGTCTTTATTCATAGTATTGAATGATAATATATTTAATGTTTGTAGCTAAATATTATAAAAACATAGCCCCCAGTCTTGGATGCATCTCACGGCTCAACAAAAAAAATTACAGTCCTTAGAATGTTTCTAATAATACATAAAAAAAACAAAAAGTCCATGTTCATAGTGTTGGATGATAATGTTTATAGCTAAATATTATGAAAACTTAGCCCTCGACTTAAAAAAAACAAAGTCTTTATTCATAGTATTCGATAATAATATATTTAATGTTTCTAGCTAAATTTTACACAACTTAGCAGCATGTCCTGTATGTTATCTCACGGCTCAAAAACAATATTACAGTCCTTAGAATGTGTTTAGCTAAATTTTATAATTTTTAACATAATTTAATTTAAACAGTAACATAGAAAACACAAAGTCTTTATTCATAGTATATGATAATATAGTTGGACCTAGTCCTGGGATGTCCTCAAAAACAATATTAAAGTCCTTAGAATGTTTCTAACAATACATAAAAAAAGTCTTTATTCATAGTATTGAATGATTATTTATGTAATGTTTGTAGCTAAATATTATAACACATTTGCCCTAGTCTTGTATGTCATCTCACGGCTCAAAAACAATATTACAGTCCTTAGAATGTGTTTAGCTAAATTTTATAATTTTTAACATAATTTAATTTAAACAGGAACATAGAAAACACAAAGTCTTTATTCATAGTATATGATAATATAGTTGGACATGTTCATAGTGCATGTTCAATTATATACAAGTCCATGTTCATAGTGTTGGATGATAATGTTTATAGCTAAATATTATGAAAACTTAGCCCTCGACTTAAAAAAAAACAAAGTCTTTATTCATAGTATTCGATAATAATATATTTAATGTTTCTAGCTAAATTTTACACAACTTAGCAGCATGTCCTGTATGTCATCTCACGGCTCAAATACAATATTACAGTCCTTAGAATGTGTTTAGCTAAATTTTATAATTTTTAACATAATTTAATTTAAACAGTAACATAGAAAACACAAAGTATTTGTTCATCGTATTGTATGATAATATAGTAGGACCTAGTCCTGGGATGTCATCTCACGACTCAAAAACAATATTAAAGTCCTTAGCATGTTTCTAACAATACATAAAAAAAGTCTTTATTCATAGTATTGAATGATAATTTATTTAATGTTTGTAGCTAAATATTATAACACATTTGCCCTAGTCTTGTATGTCATCTCACGAAATATTATAAGTGTAAAGATAATTTAATTTAAACAGTAACATAAAAATTCACAAAGCATTTGTTCATCGTATTGGATGATAATATATTCAATGTTTCTAGCTAAATATTATAAAATATTAACCGTCGACTTGCATTTCATTTCACGGCTCAAAAACAATATAGAAGTCCTTAGAATGTTTTTAACAATACATAAAAAAATCAAAGTCTTTGTTCATAGTATTGGATGATAATATATTCAATGTTTCTAGCTGAATATTATAAAATCTTCGCCTTAGTCTTGAATGTCATCTCACGGCTCAAAAACAATATTAAAGTCCTTATAGCTAAATATTATAATAACTTAGCCCCTCGATGTCATCTCACAGCTCAACAGAAATATTAAAGTCCTTAGAATGTTTCTAACAATACATAAAAAAGATACAAAGTCTTTATTCATAGTCTTAGAATGTTTCTAACAATACGTAAAAAAACACAAAGTCTTTATTCATAGTATATGATAATATATTTAATGTTTCTAGCTAAGTATTATAAAAAATTAGCCCTCAACTTGCATTTCATTTCACGGCTCAAAAACATTATTAAAGTTCTTAGAATGTTTCTAACAATACATACAAAAAAAAATCAAAGTCTTTATTCATAGAATAGGATGATAATATATTTAGCCGCCTAGTCTAGGATGTCATCTCACGGCTCAAAAGCAATATTATGGTCCTTAGAATGTTTCTAGCTAAATATTATAAGTGTAAACATAATTTAATTTAAACATGAACATAAACATAAAAAACACGAAGTATTTTTTCATCATATCAAAAAATGATAATTTAAAAAAATATTAAAGTGCTTAGCTAAATATTATAAAATATTAGCCCTAGTCTTGTATGTCATCTCCCGGCTCAAAATCAATATTAAAGTCCTTAGAATGTTTCTAGCTAACTATTATAAGTGTAAACATAATTTAAACATGAACAAAATATCAAAAAACACAAGTATTTGTTCATCGTATTGTATGATAATATATTTAATGTTTCTAGCTAAATATTATAAAATATTAGCCCTAGTCCTGGTATGTCATCTCACGGCTCAAAATCAATATTAAAGTCCTTAGAATGTTTCTAGCTAACTATTATAAGTGTAAACATAATTTAAACATGAACAAAATATCAAAAAACACAAGTATTTGTTCATCGTATTGTATGATAATATATTTATTGTTTCTAGCTAAATATTATAAAAACTTATCCCTAGTCCTGGTATGTCATCTCACGGCTCAAAAACAATATGAAAGTCCTTAAAATGTGTTTAGCTAAATATTGTATCTAACTATAAATAAAAAAAACAAAGTCTTTGTTCATAGTATTGGATGATAATATATTTAATGTTCCTAGCTAAATATTATAAAAACTTAGCCCTCGACTTAAAAAAAAAACAAAGCCTTTATTCATAGTATAGGATGTTAATATATTTAATGTTTGTTGCTAAATATTATAAAAACTTAGCCCTCGACTTGGATGTCACATCTCACGGCTAAAAAACAATATTAAACTGCTTAAAATGTGTTTAGCTATATATTATAAAAACATAGTCGTGGATGCATCTCACAGCTCTAGGAAAATTTTACAGTCCGTAGAATGTTTCCAACAATACATAATAAAAACAAAGTCTTTGTTTATGGCATTGGATAATAATATATTTGGCCCTAGTCCTGGGATGTCATCTCACGGCTTAACAAAAATATTAAAGTCCTTAGAATGTCCTTAGAACAATACATAAAAAAATCAAAGTCTTTGTTCATAGTATAGTCTAACAATACCTAAGAAACACAAAGCATTTGTTCATCGTATTGTATGATAATATCAGAAAAATTATTAAAGTCCTTAGCTAAATATTATAACCACTTAGCCCTCGAGGTGGATGTCATCTCACGGCTCAAAAACAATATTACAGTCCTTAACTTAGCATGTTTCAAGCTAAATATTACAAAAACTTAGCCTTAGTCTTGTAAGCCATCTTACGGGTTAAAAACAATGTTAAAGTCCTTAGAATGTGTTTATCTAAAATATTATAAGTTTAAACATAATTTAAACATGAACAAAATATCAAAAATATTAAAGTATTTAGCTAAATATTATAAAATATTAGCCCGCGACTTGGATGGCATTTCACGGCTCAAAAACAATATTAAAGTCCTTAGAATGTTTCAAGCTAAATATTACACAACTTAGCCGCATGTCCTGTATGCCATCTTACGGGTCAAAAACAATGTTAAAGTCCTTAGAATGTGTTTATCTAAAATATTATAAGTTTAAACATAATATAAACATGAACAAAATATCAAAAAATATTAAAGTCTTTAGCTAAATATTATAAAATATTAGCCCGCGACTTGGATGGCATTTCACGGCTCAAAAACCTTATTAAAGTTCTTAGAATGTGTTTAGCTAAAATATTATAAGTTAAACATGAACAAAATATCAAAAAATATTAAAGTGTTTAGCTAAATATTATAAAATATTAGCCCTAGTCTTGTATGCCATCTCACGGCTCAAAAACAATGTTAAAGTCCTTAGAATGTTTCAAGCTAAATTTTACACAACTTAGCCGCATGTTCTGTATGTCATCTCACGGCTCAAAAATGATAATAAAGTCCTTAGAATGTGTTTAGCTAAATATTATAAGTGTAAACATGAATAGAATCCATAAAAATGCACAAAGTATTGATTATCAACAAATATTAAAGTCCTTAGCTAAATATTATAAAATGTTTGCTCACGACTTGGAAGCCATCTCGTGGCTCAAAAACAATATCACAGTCCTTAGAATGTAATTAACAATGCATAAAAAAACAAAGTCTTTATTCATAGTATTGAATGATAATTTATTTAATGTTTGTAGCTAAATATTATAAAATAGTAGCCCTCGACTTGGATGACAGTTCACGGCTCAAAAACAATATTACAGTCCTTAGAATGTGTTTATCTAAAATATTATAAGTGTAAACATAATTTAAACATGAACAAAAAATAAAAAAATATTAAAGTCTTTAGCTAAATTTTATAAAATATTAGCCCTAGTCTTGTATCACATCTCGCGGCTCAAATATGATAATAAAGTCCTTAGTATGTGTTTAGCTAAATATTATAAGTGTAAACATGAATAGAATCCATAAAAATGCACAAAGTATTGAATATTAAAAAATATTAAAGTCCTTAGCTAAATATTATAAAATATTAGCCCTAGTCTTGTATGCCATCTCACGGCTCAAAAACAATGTTAAGTCCTTAGAATGTGTTTAGCTAAAATATTATAAGTGTAAACATGAACAAAATATAAAAAAATATTAAAGTGTTTAGCTAAATTTTATAAAATATTAGCCCCAGTCTTGTATGCCATCTCACGGTTCAAAAACATTATTAAAGTCCTTAGAATGTGTTTAGCTAAATATTATAAGTGTAAACATGAACAAAATATCAAAAAATAATAAAGTGTTTAGCTGAATATTATAAAATAGTAGCCCTCTACTTGGATGACAGTTCGCGGCTCAAAAACAATGTTAAAGTCCTTAAAATGTATTTTAGCTAAAATATTATAAGTGTAAACATGAACAAAATATCAAAAAATATTAAAGTGTTTAGCTAAATTTTATAAAATATTAGCCCTCTACTTGGATGACAGTTCGCGGCTCAAAAACAATGTTAAAGTCCTTAGAATGTGTTTATCTAAAATATTATAAGTGTAACCATGAACAAAAAATATTAAAGTGTTTAGCTAAATATTATAAAACATAGCCGCAGGTCGGGCATGCCATCTCCCGGCTCAAAAATATTCTTTTTACCTTATACTGTTTTCAAGCTAGATTTTTCAAAACGTAGCCGCAGGTCAGGCATGCCCATCTCCCGGCTCAAAATGTTTTTTTAACCTGAGACTGTTTTCAAGCTAAATATTATAAAAATAGCCGCAGGTCATCATGCCCATCTCCCGGCTCAAAAATATTTTTTTATCTAGATTGTTTTTCAAGCTAGATTTTTCAAAACGTAGCCGCATGCTTCGCATGCCATCCCGCGGCTCAAAAATATTTTTTTTCCCTGATTAAAAATCAGATGGGGGGTCTCATCGTAATTTTGTAGCCGCGCGCCAGACCCCTGCCTTCGGGCGTAAATTCATAAGTGCCTGGGGCTCAGAAATTTTGCCGCCAGAATACCCTATTTACATCTACTAACCAAAACAAATTTGATAAATTTTTGTACTCTAACTTTGGTTAAAATAAAATTGGGTGCATATTTTTTAATATTCCTTTTCCAAAATCTTTTATCGCAAATAATTTACAATATTGAAAATATGGTTGGGTCCTCAATGCTGGATAACATCTGGTATTTTATCCGTCATAGCATGTATATTTATATTGTTACTGACCGGTTTCAGATTTTCATCTATCGTCAGAGCAATTTCACCAAGTTCGTATAAAGAGTTCACTTCAACGTAATGTTTCTGTTACACTCACACTTGTTGGTTGTATATGTGTGTGGAGGTTATAAGGTTATGTTACTATGCGTGTGTGTTTCATGACAAAGTGGATTATAATAATTTATAATAATTCCACTTTGTCATGAA